>JAYMTH010000291.1:0-23441 GCA_036897465.1 Pelargonium australe
ACATGGAAAATAATAATAATAGAATAATGGTACAACTAAAAATAGGAACAAGTACAAATCATTGTGTCATTGGATTCAAATCCCCACCCAACAAAAAAGCCAATCTCTGCAAAAACAAGACCAGCGCAAGTCACGGGGATGTGGGCCCCATATTCCAGGTTTCTCTTCACTTTCAATCACAACCGTTGATTTATCATATGATTTTGATTAATCTTTTTGATTGGTTATATTAGTAAAACTATAAATTTAATGATTAAGGTAATGCATGAGATACGACCAAATTATGAAACTCCAAGAGCATGCTTTTCTTCTACTTGTTTCAATCATGCACAACCAAGGTTGTTTTGATTAATTGTTTAATTATTCATGTGTCAAAGTTGACGATCTCTGCGTCGTGCTGAAAGTTAATCGTGCGTTATATGTGTTTAATTTGAATGCGATAGGTATAGTAATCAATAATAAAATTGTTGTTTATCTAGACGTTCGTTGTCTTGGCATTTAAGGAACATGCTCGAGTTTATACCACTAATCACTGAAAAGCTGTTCCCACGGTTTATATTCATAAGGACGCCAGACATGGAGCTTGAAACAAATGATAAACACAACAGAATCACAAAATTATTGACTCCAAACACGTATATCTCGTGTGTGTCACTCGATGAAGTACGTGAATTGCCGACATAGCATATTGTTAGTTTTTATTGTATGACTCAATTTAACGTGTTTTTAACTTCATTTCAGTTATATATAAAAAAAAAAAAAAAAGGGTTGAATCATCATTGAACACTCCCTACACAAGAGGGTGTCCTAAATGTTGTTTGTGAAAGAGGCAATGTACCAACAGCCAATACAACCATCAACTTGCACAACCATACTTGCTTGCAGTAGTTCCAATGGCCAAGCTTGGACCCAAAGAGAAAGTGACAATGCCTAACAATTCCATCACTCTCATTTTATGTAAAGGAAGCTAGGTTGGTACAACAAGTGATATGTGATTTCGGTGCAACTTCGTAGAAATGAATCAAACGAAACGATGTTAGTTGATGTAAAATGGCTAAAACGAATGAATATGTAGTTACAACAAATACACTAAACTAGAAGGATTGAGGTTACGTTACTCATCGTTTGTGATTGGTGGAAAGTGAATTAGAAAAATGACAATTTGTAAAATTACGTGTTGAATCAAAGACAAATCTCTTAAGTTTTAAGTTGTCAAATGAGACCCACATGCGATATTTTGATGTCACGATCGCGGAAGCGGCCCACAATCGTGAGTCTTCTATTACAAGTGTGGTCTATTACATGAAACATTTGGATGTTGTTTCAATCTATCCAAAACTAAAAATGCTTATGTTATCATCATACCTAATTTATTATGTATCACATTGTCATTATATATGCTTTTAGACATCTATCAATCAACAATCAACAACACATGCCATTGATAATTGTCTTTTAAGTAGTGACATTTTATTCAAAGTAGAAGTTAGGGTATCAACATCAACACTACTTGTAATGTTGTAATTGAGGCACATCCACGTATGGAAATAGAGCAAATTTAGACTCACTTTTGACCATAACAAACAACTCAAGACAAGATTAATGTGTGCTTAAATAACATGATAATATATCATAATATTGTACATGTTATCCTCCATTTGAGGAGCACTCTTATGAATGTTAAGTGTCTTTAATATTAATTAAGAAAATGTTAAATATCTTAAAACTCACACAAAATTTTATTTACAAAGTGAAAATGTTAAATGTCATATTTGAGTCCAATCTATATTAACTTAGAAAAGTTTATTTTATTTTTTACTTAAAAAAAAACACCAAATATAGTGACCAAACACTTTTTATTATTATTTTAAGACAAACTATATTTGGGTTTTGGATGGTTAGGTTATGTAATTAATTACTACTAACAAATGTAATTAGGTGCTAAATTAAATAGTCACACATATTAGAGGGACATCGGTAAAAAAAGGGACCCACAAAAGACCAAACAAAAAGAGAAGTGGGTCCCAAATATTGGGCAGCAATGATGAGAAGTGGGCTTTAAAGCTTCAGTTTTTGCTTAAAAAAAGGAGGCGACTTTAAGCACTCTCTTTGAAAAATTAATACCGACTTTAAGCTCTCCACCATCTTCAATTCTTCATCTTCTTCAACCTCTCTCTCTCTCTCTAACCAGCACTACCAGTTTTGCTCTACATGTCCCCAATCTCTAAGCACGTCTTAGCATTGTCGTTTTGTCAAATATCTATGTACCTAACCAGACCAGTCTCTGCCAAATCCATTGTCCTATTTCATGTCCGTTTTTGAGCTCCTTCTACACTTGGGTTTCTCATTTGAGGCTCAGAATCTGAATTGCCCAACTGGGTTTTGGTTATTAGCTCCAATAGAGAGGTTGTGAAGAAGATTTGAGTGAATGAACCAAGAAAGCTGCAATCTTTCTCACCAATAGTTGGTTTTGGCTTTGCTCTGGTTTTGAGGTGTGTTTCATTTGTGTTTTCAGTGCAAAGATGTGATTTTTTTTTGTTGTTCTGGGTCATTTGCTTGAGGAAACAAATTGTGGGTTATTGCAAATTTGCAGCTTTTCTGGTTATAGAGGGTTGAGATGTCATTTACTTTGTTTCTCTTTTTAGTAATGTGTGTGAAGTTTCAGAAAAAAATGTTTTTTTTTCTTCTTCTTTTCTGTGGAAGTAGAAGGCTTCATTAGTTAGATTATTGGATTTGTTGATTTTGGTCTGTGGGTTGTTTGTTGATTTGTTCATTTTCATGTTGGTTTGTCTATTGCATTAGTTGTTTATTGTTCTGACTTGTTATTGAAGACTCACTTCTCTAACCCTGTAATTGTTGTCATTTGTTTTCTTAGGGCTATTTCAGTTTCAAAATTTTCATGGGTCATTGAAATTTTACAGCTTTTCAGGTTATAGAGGGAACAAATTGTGGGTCATTGAAATTGAATTGGGTATTTAGTTGTGGTTTCATTTGTTTGAGGGAACAAATTGTGGGTCATTGAAATTTTACAGCTTTTCAGGTTATAGAGGATTAGGATGCCATTTACTTTGTGTCTCTTCTTAGTAGTGTTTGTGAAGTTTCATTAAAAAATGTTTATAAATTCTTGGGATAACTATTTATTTTACCCAAATTTCTATTAAACCCAGTTTAATACACATACTTCTATTTCACACCTAATTTAATACCTAACGTCAATTTCACTGTTAACCAGTGACGTAACATGCTGAGTTGGACAATATTGACTATGTGACATGCTGAGATGGTCAATTTTATTCACGGTGGCATCCAAGTGGAAAATTGGTATTTTTGTTACGTAATTTTTAGTTAGAAAATAAAATCTCTCTCACACACATTTACATATTGACTGGGATGTTTTATATTATCATCTTATCTCCCTCAACGGTGAAGGGCCGCCTGACATTCTCCAGTGAAGTCCAAAAGAGAAAGAGAGAGAAAAGTCATGTTAGGGTTCATGTGGAGAGAGAGAAAGATAGAAAAGAAAGAGAGAGAGAGATAAACGTCCAAAAGAGAGGGTGAGGTTTTGTTTTTTATTAATAAATTTCAATTATCTAATTAATTAATCCACATCATCAAGATAATTAACCCACATCACCAACGAAGCAGTCCACGTCAGCGATTTGTTTCCAGCCATGCAGACAAATGTCCACGTCAGCGTCACTTAACGGACAAATTGACGGAATGTGACGGCGGATACTCAATTGAGTATAAAATAAAAATGTGGGTACTCAATTGGGTACGAAATAGAAGTGTGAGTACTAAATTAGAAGAAATAAAAGTTTAGACACCAAATTTGGTATTTTTTGAAAATCTGGGCAACAAAAAAGTGGTTATACCAAATGGAAACGTAAAAGTTTAATAGCCAAGGAAGAAGCTACTGTAAACCTGTAATGCAAAATGGCTGAGAGAGGAAAAAAAAGTTAACTACCTTTGTCTTCTTCTCCAATGCACACGCCATGCGTCAATTGATCCAACCACACCACACACCCACAGTGAGCTTCTCTGTCAGCAAAAAGAAGCTCCATCCAAACACACACAAATGGGACTTTATATATACTCATATTCTTCATGTGTTTTGTGTCGTCTCCATTGCAATATTCTCTGCGGCTCCTTCTGGGTTGTGGGTGTTTTCTGAATCAGAGAAATGGGCGAGCGAAGAAGAGAAGCTCTGGCTGTGTGCGGAGACAAGAGCATGGCTACTGGAATTTCAGTATTGGACGTCGATTCTGGGGACTCTCTCCTCCACATTCCGTCCTGTGCCTCTCCTCCTGGTGGCTTGATCTGTTTGAGAGACCAATTCCTTGTTGCTTCGCAGATTAGCAGACATGGGTCCGTTGGCGGAGGGTCTATCATCACCTGGCCTTTGAACAAGGTAAAGGGTTTGGTGGGTTTTTGTAATCATTGGTTTGATTCTTAGTTCAATCTGTCTTGATGGGTTTGGAGTTGAACATGTGTATGAACTTGATTCGGTGTTGCAATTGATGTCTCAGCCACTTGTTTGGATCATAATTTGAAATTTGATTTTAAAGTTTTGATCTTTTTGCCTTTTTCATTGATGGGTTTGAGTGATCTATATGTACAATAGGAAATTTGCATGGGTTGTTGTTAATGTTTAGGGGATTGATTCTAAATTGGGAAATTTTGATTGTTAGTACAAGTTTTTTGCTTCTGTTCTGTGATGATTACTTGGTTGTTTTTAATTTTCCCCTAGATTTGATTATTCTTGTGGTGATTTGTTCATGTGACTATGTTTAGAAGGATATTGTTATGATCATTACTGATCAAATATGTGTTTGGAAATTGCAAAACATTGGCCGTGTAAGAAAATAACTAGCCACTTACAGGTTAATCTTAAAGGTGCTAGTATTTTATTTTTGCAAAATATTTAAGCTCTTCTGGATATCCAAATTTGAGTAAAACAAGGTTTTGAATATTTCCTACGTAAAAGTGTGTTCGCCATAAGAAGCTATGCTTGATTCATTTATGTCATTCTAACTTTCAGCCTCAATCTCCGCTCCGGAGCTACACAATGGAAGCTATTGGGCCACTTGCATGCACAAAGAATGGTACATATCTTGCGGGTGGAGCTCCTTCAGGAAATGCTTACATTTGGGAGGTTAATAACCGTTTTCTCAATTCTCCTTTTATTTATAATTTTGTTTTGTTTTGGAGTGATTATTTATTTTTTTAAATCCCTCTGTTGGTGTCTAGAACAAATTCATGAATCTTAATTATCTTATAATATAGACAATTGCTATTAATTTCTATATTTGTACCGTTTGACTATTTTTAATGCACGAGACCGAACAATGTCTTGCCCGAGGCTTCCTTTGTTCTTTACGGTGTGGAATTTTGATAATTTGATGTTCTTGTAGGTCACTAATGGAAAGTTGCTCAAAAGTTGGCCCGCCCATCATAAACCTATGAGCTGCATGTTGTTTGCCAATGACGATTCTCTTCTTATTTCTGGTTCAGATGATGGTATGATATGTGTT
Organism: Pelargonium australe; assembly: GCA_036897465.1. NCBI lineage: Eukaryota > Viridiplantae > Streptophyta > Magnoliopsida > Geraniales > Geraniaceae > Pelargonium > Pelargonium australe. Next base: position 5,535 of record JAYMTH010000291.1, read on the forward strand.
TGGTCTATGGTTAGGTAACGGTTGGCACCTCTCTCTTGAGACCTCTTTTACCGAGTTAATTCAAGATGAAACATTGCTCTATCTAACTCTATCTTAGTTTGCTAGACACCGAAGATTCTGGAAACACAACTTCGTTGTTACACTTTTCATTGGAACATCAGTCCACTGTAACTGGTTTGTTATCTGTATCAAGGAGCATGAGTTCAATTTTCGTATCAAGCTCTGTTGACGGCACATGCAAGGTACTGGACTATTATGGTGTTCATTTGCCCTTTTTTTCTGTGAATTTTTTTCTCATTCACATCAAGTAACACATTGTTTTATATCCTATAGGTTTGGGATCTAGTCTCCGGAAGGCTAATACAAACTCAGGATTATCCTATAGCAATAACTGCTATTGCTCTTCATCCACTTAAGCGCCTTCTGTTCTGTGGAAGTGGTGATGGGAGAATTTTCCTCAATGGGCTAGATATTGGATTGGTGGAGGATCCTTGTGTTGTTGCAGATTATCAATCAGTCGTCATGAAAGAACACAAGTAATGTACGCCATGGTGCCTGAAGTTTCTTTTAATCCCCTTCTTGTTAGGGAAATGACTGAAAATTCAAACTTGCGTAGTTTTATATTCAATAATACAATGCATTAATATCATAACTTTTGCAACAAAAAAAAAAAAAAAAAAATAATGACTTTAAATTGTGGTACTTCCCGTGAAATTTGTGCCAGTAATCAACTTGCCTAGGGTAACTTTACATTACTGGGGCATGGACCATGTTTTGAAATATTTTTGTAAGTTTATATAGTTGATAAAAACATATATGCTCATATATATGCATAAAATGCAAATGCATTTAGGTTTCAGTTCTAACTCTCTTCATATCTTTAATAACCATTCAAATGCATATATGCTTACATGCATATGGTATCCGTTTAAAACATTGTTGTTCATGCAGAGGACCAATAACAGCATTAACCTTCAGTGGATTAGATCTTTTATCAGCATCCGAGGATGGCACAATCTGCCTCTGGAATGTCAGTACTCAGACCATCATCCGAAGGTTCAACCACCAAAAAGGTAACTGTGAGTTACAATTCTTTTTATTTCATTGCCCTCTTTATTTTGGATAGGAGGGTTGCTATTCACACGGGTTTGCAGAGCTGTATTTTTGTGCAATTCGTTTTATGTCGTGCATGCAGCCTTTTTTTTTTTTTTTTTTTTGCTATCACATAGTCCTTCTATCTTCACGTTAATGTAACTGAACAAGATTATTATCATCGTTCATATGAGCAGGGGCAATAACTAATCTGGTAGTGATTCCACATTCCTCATTGCCTTCTGTTACAAACCATCAGAGAGTCTCCAGACACTCGTGCGTCTCTTTGCTGGACAAGTATCCACACTCAGCCAACTCAAAGACAGGAACGGTTACTATACCTTCATGTTGCTCACTCCAAGGGAACAGGCCTACCATTGATTTCCAAAGCTCGAATTCATTAAGACAGCAGTTTCTTGATTTACAGGTTCCTCTCTTTCTCATGCACGCTAGTTGGCATGGCACACACACAGAATACAAAACATGTGGTAGATTTACTATATCATTGAACTGTCAAGCAGCTGGGTTTTCATTTTCTCTGTGATTCGACCTTAAACAGTTAGCTGTGCAATGTCGGGAACTGCCCACCCTCCCAAATTTTCCCATTCGCATCAGTTGAACTCTCAACTTCCCCCCTTCTAAAGTAGAAAACGCACCCCTAGGCTACAATAGTGAATGAGTTCTTTCGATTTGTATGGAAAACTTGAGTCATGTCTGGTTATTTGAATTTTCGAGGGAAGGAAAAGGAAAAGCTTTAAAGATCGTTTTCGATCTTGAACATTTATCCCAATAGCAGAATCACCCATATCTTAATTTGTTTCCTTCTGTGGTTTAGAATCCACATTTTCAATGCTTTTTGATACGGTTCCTAATCACTCTCTTTGTTATTTCCATGAACACCGTTACATACATCAATCAGCAAATGCCTTATTTGTCTTTTGTTTATGTTTCCAATGTTGGATAGCAAGAGCGAACAGCTCCAGCCATGGAAATGAAAGTGGGAACAAGCCTTCAAAACCGTTTGTGGGCTACAAAGATGACCAAACACGTCATGGAGATGAACAATAGCTTGCAGTCGCGTTTACTGGACATGATGCAGTACCGTTTGCTACAGCCTGCTGAAATGGTCGTGCTTCCAATGAAAAGGAAGCAGCGCAATGCTTCCACGGGGATGGAAAAACCAGAGCAATTGCTGCTTTAGAACCTCCATATTTCCAAGTAGAATGTTGATTTAGACTGTTATTTCTCAGTGCCTCTAAGATTGTACAGTTTACAATCAGCTCTTGAAGGTGTTATTTTCTATTATCTCTTTTTCTCTAAGATTGAAACCATAGTGGTATAGTATATATATGGTATAGTAGTATGGTTTCATTCTGGTATTCTTCAATAAAGTTACAATCAAGAGTTTCATATCTACAGTTTCAAATTTGCAACTACTTGCATGTTAATGCTGAGCTATGAGTACATTTAAGTCAATAAAATTGAATTCAGATATTTATTGAATTTTCATTTTTCAATACAAAGTATGGAAAGATGTCTATAACTTGCCCGCACCCGGACCTACTCCCCAATCTTGAGTAGCTAAGTGGGGAAGTAAAATGAATCCTTGTTTATACATATGTTTCTCTAATACCTTATTTCTTCGACCCAAAATGGCTCACATGCCCCCTATAGTTTGTTGAATAAATTAATAACTCGGGCATTTCCTGCCCATCCAGCGAAATCGATAGTTTCTAGATCACCGTTGACTAAAACTAAAGTTCCATTAAATGCGTTTTCATTGAGTAGAACCTCCTCAATGAATATAAGGTTTCCATAAGGCTGATTTGGTTGAGCCGCCATCCAAGCACGAATCTTTTCGTTGAAGAGAACATTTTTGGTGTAGAAGTCTTAAACTCAAGATCTTTTGATGCACACACAAGAGTTTCTTAAAATGTCGAAAGAGGTATAAAACGTTTCTTTTAGATCTTAAAAACCTTTCTACCAAACTTTGAGTTGAATTCGATATCTCATGTTAAATTAAAACAATTTTTTACTGATTTACCTACTAACTTCCTAGTAAAGAGTATTAAATTTGAATAATCCATTGGCTCAAAGAACACCATTTACTTTCAATCAACGGTTCAGATCCTGTGATGTCCCTACCGTAACGGTAGATGATATAAACTCCTCTCTAGCTGTCCTGCACTCGAGCACAAAACACAAAAGTTAACGTTGCCAAAAATTTGCTGACGTGTATCGCAAGTGGTGGCTACGCTACCAACCATGAAACGACACCATTTCTCCATATCTTTATATACTCATGCTTTTGCCAATGCACACCTAAAACCCTAATCAAATTTGGCGCTCGTCTTCGTCTTCACTTCTCATCTCAGTTGCAGAGACTCCACAGACCCACGAATGGCTCAGCTCAAGGCGATCTCTTTCTCCTCGCCTACAGCTTTCGCTTCCCACGGTCCCAGAAGAGGTGCGGTTTCAAATTTGATGTTTTTGGGTGCAAAAATCTGTTCTTGTTATTCAGGTTCAGTGCTATTCCAGAAGGAATCGGTTTCGTTTCAGGAGGTAATTGTTGCGGCTTGTCATTCTGAAATGCTCTTCTTTTTCTTTCAATAGTGAATTGAACTGTTCATGTACGACATTGATGGAGGTTATGATTGTGTTTGCGTTGGCAGTTGGGGGCGAGAGCGAGTGGGTTTCACGGTAATGCCATTGTCAGTAACAATGGAGGTGCTCGAGTAGCTACCAGAGGGCTTAAGCATCAAGGTGAGGTTGGTTCATTTTTGGGCGTTTTATTTATGAAATAGTATATGTTTGTTTCTTCATGTTATTTGTTTATGTTTATGTGTCAATGTTATGTTTTTATCAAGATGTGTTTTTGAGCTTTTTTGAAATTGAGTTCAGAGACATGATCCTATTGTTCTGTGTTTTGGCTGTTGCTCGATTGAGCCCCTACTATACAAACTGTTTAGACTAATGCTGGTGCTGGATAGTTCAGTTTTAAGTTAACTCTTCTCGTGTTCTGTATTCTTCGCATATTAGATTTGACACTTTCATTTTGATGTTCAGCGCACATTAGCTTCTGTTGTTTGTAACATTAATTGATAATTTTATATTTTGCTCTCAAATTGCAGTCGTTCGAGCTGTTATGAGTGATAAACAAGCTGGTTTTGGCATATAGTGGTGGTTTAGACACCTCAGTTATTGTCCCTTGGTTAAGGTATACCTCCTGTTATTTAAATCATAATTAGTGCTTAGTTGGTAGTGATGCATTGATGCCTAGAAAAATAAATGACTTAATGCTCTACAAATTGATATGGTTTTGTGGTCATGATTTGCCAGTTATACGACTGATGTTATTGAATACCCTACCAGCAAAATGACACTGTCAATTGTTATTTTTCGTTAGCCAGAAAGTGGCCCATGGTTTGTACACCAAAAGAGGAGATGAAATGCACATTCCACTACTATATTATTATTAGTATGGAGACATAGGAGTTAAAAAAAGCGATCTTGTTGGTTTAGCTTAAATGCTGTTAGGTTTTGTAACATGTTCTGAATTTTTTTTCATAATCTGTTATCTATTCTAAATTTTGTTTATCTTTCCTTTCTAAAAGAACAAATAAGAACAAAGTTAAAGAATTTTGTGGGTTACGAAAATCAATGTATTGGTGTTAGGAAGATCACAAATTGTGTCCTAGGTTTTTATCAGGAGTTGATTAGTAGTGGAAGATAAATTGGTATGCATATTTTCCAATGAATACCTGCAAGTAATATTTTCCAATGAATACCTGCAAGTAATATTTTAGCAACTGTAATTCAAATTGAGAAGTACAGAACTATATCATCAAATAATATTGAAACCTCCTGCCTGATTGTTTCTTCTTTACAGATTGCACATTCAATGATTTGCTTACTGCAGTGGGTTTTATTTGTTGGCTTTCCTCTAATCATTTTCTTGTTTAATATTTTGGAGCCATTTTTTCTGTTTGCAGGGAAAATTATGGCTGTGAGGTTGTCTGTTTCACTGCTGATGTTGGTCAAGTATGTTAGTTTTAGCAATACATAGTTACTTTCTTTTTGCCTTTGTAGACTGTCTGCAATTATAGCCATCTATGCCAGTGTGACCTAAGAAGTTATTATCTTTACTTTTCCTTTTCTCCTCTATCTGATGGTTTATCACTTGCTGAAATGTAGGGTTTGATGGAATTAGAGGGCTTGGAAGCAAAAGCCAAGGCTAGTGGGGCTTGCCAGTTAGTCGTGAAGGACTTGAAAGAGGAATTCGTTAAAGATTACATATATCCTTGCTTGCGAGCTGGTGCTGTTTATGAGAGGAAGTACCTTCTGGGAACATCCATGGCCCGCCCAGTCATTGCGAAGGTGAAGGACTAAATTTATAAAATATGAACTCTTGTAAGCTTGCACTGATTTATTCGATTTGTTTTGTTACTTATTTTGTTTCGATTTAAGACATTAATTTATTACTGAATGCTTTTGATTAATCGTTGCTGGTAGTTTGGTCAAGTGTCCCCTACTTCCTCCTGTTCATTAACTTTGACATGTTCAGAGTTAAGTTTCTTGTTTGGTTATTGTCAAGGGGCACCGTTTGTTTCATTTAAATTAAAAGATGATTTAACATACCTTAGTTTCTGCTCCTCTATGTCAAGCGTGCCCTTTACTGCCTATAAGTTTTGATACTTGGCTTTATCATTATTGTTGGGATATTTGTGCTTAGACTATAGACTTGGATGCATTCGTTTTCTTTGTAATATGTTTTCTCAGAGAGATGGTAGCTGATATGTGATTATTCATGTAAGAATAGGCCATGGTGGATGTTGCCAGAGAAGTTGGAGCAGATGCTGTTGCTCATGGATGCACAGGAAAGGGAAATGATCAGGTACTCACAACAATAATTTTCTGAACCGTACGATCACTTTTGTATCTCCATGTAACTCTTTCTGGTGTGCTTCATTATCCATTCAGGTTCGCTTTGAGCTCACTTTTTTTGCACTAAACCCTGAGCTAAATGTTGTGGCTCCGTGGAGGGAGTGGGATATCACTGGAAGAGAAGATGCGATTGAGTATGCTAAGAAGCATAATGTGCCCGTCCCTGTGACCAAAAAATCCATTTACAGTAGAGACCGGAACTTATGGCACCTTAGCCATGAAGTAAGTATTCGCTGCTCTTTGCTTGTTCTCATAGTCCAACTGATCCATTCCATTTCCTTGGACTGTTCAGGCTTGCTAGTTTCTGTCTAGGACTTTGCTGAGTTGAATACACGTATATATCTCTTAAATAGGGAATCATTAATATTTAAGAATCCGTGATATTTTTTTCTCATTGATAAGCCTAAAATCACTTTATGGATCAGTCATCTTGGTCTTTTCTGAATGTTAAGAAATAAGAAGTTTTATTTATTTATATAGCCGGAATCTGTTTTTCTGTCTTCTAAATTGCATCTTACTTATGTTATGCTCACATTGAAGGGAGACATCCTAGAAGATCCAGCAAATGAGCCCAAAAAGGACATGTACATGATGAGTGTTGACCCAGAAGAGGCACCAAATGTTCCCGAGTATGTTTTCTCCTGTCATTTACCAGCAAATTCTAACTTGTGCTTGTATCTCTATGCTAAATGAGCTTTTTTTTTTTCTTTAATCCCATCCAACTTGTGCAGGTATATAGAGATCGGGATAGAGGCTGGCCTTCCTGTTTCAGTCAATGGAAAGAAGCTTTCCCCTGCATCTCTCCTTCACGAGCTGAATGAGATTGGTGGGAAGCATGGCATTGGACGGATAGACATGGTGGAAAATCGGCTTGTTGGCATGAAGAGCCGAGGAGTGTACGAAACTCCAGGCGGGACCATCCTATTCGCAGCTGTTCGCGAGCTCGAGTCTTTGACACTAGACCGGGAGACAATGCAAGAGAAAGACAGACTGGCCCTAAAGTATGCAGAGCTAGTTTATGCAGGCAGGTGGTTCGACCCATTGAGGGAGGCTGCAGATGCATTCATGGAAAAGATTACAGAGAACACAACCGGGTCTGTTACTCTGAAGTTGTACAAGGGTTCTGTGACAGTTACAAGCCGAAAGAGCCCATTCAGCCTTTATCGGGAGGACATCTCCTCGTTCGAGAGTGGACAGATCTATGATCAGGCGGACGCCGCCGGTTTCATCAAATTATACGGCCTTCCCATGAGAGTGAGGGCAATGCTTGAGAAGGGCTTGTAATCTTTTCCATTTAGTGAGCCTTGTCTTTTACCGCTTGTGACCTTGCTACTATGAAACAGACGTTTTATGAATAACAATAATTATTAGTTTTGTGGAGTAAACACATTTACTTTAAATGATTAGAGTTTTCTCTATGAAAACTAACTTTATATTGTTGATGATTAATTTGCACACACGTGTGGTGATATAAGATGTCAAACGTGTTGGGTCGTGTTCGTGTCAATTGTGTTGCGTCAATACGACCCATTTAACCGCTGTGTTAAACATATCTTGTTCGAGTCGGGTCATGTTACACGATATCTAAACGTCTCGTGTTCCTACTAAATTGTGCGATACACAAACAACATCCAGCACGACACACCAGAAACCGGCTTTTCTCCAAGTTAGCTGGGTGTGTTCGTGTTTACGAATAAATTGAATTAAGGGGGTGTTTACCGCGAGTTTTTATATGATGTGGCATTTTTTAAAATCTAAATTTATTATTTATACTTAATCTTGATCTGCTTATTCTAACAGGGTAAAAACTCTGCTTAGGTGTCTGTTCTATCCACTTTATTCCGACTGAGTCCTTAAATTTTGTTTTGTTCTCGCGCCATACCTGTATTATCCACTTTATTCCGTGAAAGTCCTTAAACTTTAGTTTTAGTAACAGAACCGTCAACTATGCTTACCATAAAAAAATTAATTTTTAAGTTAAATTACTATTTTACCCTCAACCTTTTTATATTATTTATTGATTTATTATTCTTCAAGAACTTCGAAGATTCCGGCTCCGGAATCTACAAAAAAAAAAAATTCCGGCAAGTATGAAATTATGAAAAGAAAATTTAATTTGAAAAAAAAATCAACCTTTGCATATTTTAAATTTGGTGAAGAACAAGAAACAAGTATAACCACCAACAACAACCGTCCTCCATCAAGAACCGTCCAAATCTGATGCATATTTCTCATCTTCTTCTATTAGTACAACAAACAGACACTCATTATATAAAATAAAATAAAACAAAAACAAAAAAGAAACAAACACTGTTCATTTTACTCTGTCATTTTCATGGCCATATCAACAAGGTAGATCTTTTCTCTATTTTGTTTTTTATTGAAATTTATTGTTTCCTCTCAATTTATATTGAATGCAAAATCAAAGTGTTTATTTATTGTATTTAACACCACAAAACCATAAAAGATCAGTTTTTTTTTCCTCTTTTTTTCAATTTTACCTTCCATATTTATGGGTTCTAGTTGAGAATCAGGAAACAAGAAACAGATCTCTCTCTCTCTCTCTCTCTCTCGTGAGCAGGTGGTACCGGAGCTGTCCATATGTGAGCAGGTGAGCTCCGGCGTGTACTCGTCTCAGATCTGATGCATATGTTGGGGGGCAGGTGGTGCCGGAAAGAGGGAGGGAGGATAGAAGAAGAAAGTATAATGGCATATTTTATAAATTTGAAAACAAGTTGAGGTTATAGTGGTAATTTACCATTAAAATTTATTTTTTCATTTTTTTATTGTAAAAATGTGACACGTAAGCAGAGTTAACGGAATCCGTCATTAAATTTAACGGTAAGGACTATCGCGGAATAAAGTGGATAGTACAGGGATGGCGCGAGAACAAAACAAAGTTTAGGTACCCAGTCGGAATAAAGTGTATAGTACAGTACCTGAGCAGAGTTTTTACCTCCTAACAGTCTACTCTGTTTCTGTTCCAAAACCTCCCATACGAGACAGACACTATCTCTCCCGCCATGGCCGGCCTCAGCTGCCTGAGAACAGCAACCACCGCCACTGCTCCGGCGTCTCCGCCTCTCTATCGTTTCTTCCTGCTAATTACAGGCCGATGCTACAGAGCCGCAGCGGCTCAGCCGCAACTCGACCCCGACTACTACTACGAAGACGATTATGATTGGCGACGGTACCGTCTTGGCTTGGTTCCAATGGAGGAATCGGAAGCTCGCTTCCCAAGGAACGGCTTCACTGGGCGTTCATTGGGAGTCCTCGAGCCAAGAAGCACGTCTACGCCGAGATGCTCTCGAAGCTTCTAGACGTCCCGCACATGTCCATGGCCAGTCTCGTTCGCCAAGATCTCAGCCCTAGCTCTTCTCTCTACAAGCAGGTTTCAATTCTTTGCGATTCTTTTTATTTTCCTCACATTTCTATTGTATAAAACAGATTCCGCCACAGAAACAATAGATAAATGCACAAAGTTTCATTAGTTTGTTGAAAATTGACAATGATCTTGCTTGGATCACAAAACAGGATCAATTACAAGTAGTTTGGTATATGATAGCCTATGTTGGTTTGTGTAATAGTAGTGAGTACTAGCTTATTTCTTTAATTATCTTATTTGATTTGTTTGCAAAAATCAGAGATGATACTATTAGTGATTGACCTTCTCACATATGCTTCACTTGCATTTGCGTATCAATTTCAAGTGATTATAGCTAAGGCATTTGGTATTCGAAACATAATGAACTTACCAAATTTGATTGTGTATGTGTATCCTTATAAAGAGGATTTCAAGTATGGTCATATATGTGCATTTGCTTCAGTACTGAACATTTGTCAATTTATGCAGCTAGTCAGTACTCTTAGCTACATTGATCGCATATCACTTTAAATGCTTCGTAATATGATAGGGAGAACTGTTTTCTAATTGCATTCAAGTATAAATGTTTAATGAGTTAGTGAGTAGGTCCTTGCAGTTCTAACTTCTAAGTGATGATTTTTTTTTTTTTTTTATCGGCAACTGATGAATTACTATTCATTAATTTTTCAGAAGTAATGAAATGTCACACTTTGTACGTTTTGCTTCTCGTCAGTGACCATAGATTGATAGGAAGAACTATTTCCTAATCGCATTCAAGTATAAATGTCCAATGAATTAGTGAGTAGGTACAGTTCTAAGTCATTAATTACTTTAATTAGTTGTTCAGAATATATGAAATATCACACTTTGTACGTTTTGCTTCTTGTCTGTGAGCATAGATTGCAAATGCATTGAATCATGGGGAGCTTGTTCCTGAGGACATACTTTTCGGACTTTTGTCGAAGAGGTTGGAAGATGGGTACTACAGAGGTGAACATGGCTTCATACTGGATGGCATCCCTCGTTCGCTTTTTCAAGCTGTAAGTCTTCAATTATAAATATCTCTGCAATCCATTTGGATCCAATATTTGGATGCACAAAGAATTTGGATTGGATTTGCAATAAGATTCAAAACATGCCTACAAGTCTACAACGATTTCAAATGACCACCTTACCTTATCATTTGAAATTCTATGGTTTTCCAAACATCACATCAGTATTTGGAATGCAACATTTCAAATCCAATCCAAGAATCCAAGCACAACCTTAGTTAATTATGTTTGTCACAGTATCCTTTATTATAACATCTGCTTTCTCTTAATCTTTTTGTATACTCTACAGGAGATTCTTGACAAACTTGCAGATATTGATCTGGTAGTGAATTTCAAATGCACGTAGGATATTTTGGCAAAGCACCCAGGAGGTAGCATGTTATCCCGTTATAATGATTCTTGTGAGAAGAGCAATTCCCATAGCAAAAGTTTTGATATATCCCCACTGCATTCTCAACCAATATTGTCTCCTGCCAACGCAAAAAGCATCTGGAAGGAAAAACACCATTTCCATGAAGACCAGGTAGTCCTTTGTCCTCATATTTCCCTGGCTTTCAAAATTATGGTATTTGCTACTGTCCCAGCTGCTTCCTGATATTGCTTAATCATGATATTCCCATGTTTTACTTATCAGTTGCATATCCTCGTGTGGGTTTCGTCTGAGTGTATACTTCTTGTATACATAGGGCTTTAACTATGGGTTTTGCCCAATAATACTATTGCTGACAAAGATGTACTTAACACTATAGTCAGGAATTCTGAAATGCTCTGCCCAGTTCTGAGTCTTGGACTTCTCTTATATAAATGTGTCTACCATGGGAAGCTAACAGATCAATTGACCATGAAATGTGGGGATCAAAATTTATATATTTTTTTGAAGTGACTGCTCATACTAAACCTTAGGCAGTTCTCTTTTCCTTGCTTTGTATTTTGCTTCTCATGATTGATACTCTTAATATGTTCTTTATTGGCTTATTGTTTCTCTCTCCCTCTCTCTCAGTGGAAGCTGCTAGAGGACTATTACAGGAAACAGAAAAAGCTTCTTGACTTTCAAGTTGGCACTGCTGCACCTGGGGAGACTTGGCAGGTCTTCTGGCTGCATTGCATTTACAACACATAAATGCTGTTCATTCATCACAAAAACCAACTGCAGGATACTTTGGGCCTTAAATCTACTTCTTTTCATCTAATTCGGAAACTTGTATAGTAAATACCAAGTACTAGGTGATGTAAGTTTCATGACACTTATGTAGCTCTAACGGGTGCGAGTAATTTTTAGCTGTTGCTAGTTTCCGGCGATGTAAACAAACAATCTAAACCGAAAGGTTTGGTTTTGATCCGAAAAGGTACGAGCTTCGCTATGCTTTATTCTCTCTTTTACACCCTGCTCATAACATGTACACATAAAGACTTGCTGCAACTAATTTGATCATTACATATATCACAATTTGGAAGAAGAAAAATCTAATGGTGAATGCAATAAGGATTCGAAAAGGGACAAGAATGTTTCGGGAGCAATCGCTCTGAGAAATGGTGTCAAATCTTCGGGTCAGTTCCATCTGTGGTGGCCTGGACTTGAGCTGCATACTGCAGATTCCAGAGCACATCCTCCAGGGATGGACGGTTGCTCGAATCCGGACAAGTGCATTTGTTCATTATAGAGATCACTATGGATAAAGATTCTTGTGAACAAGTGGTGAGCACTGTTGGGTCCACAATATGTCCTCTTCCATCTTGGCTGCTAAAAGATGCCTGAAAATTACACAAACCTTGTCTCAGTACAATGAAATGGCATAAAGGTTAGCTTTCAGTTCTGATTATTGTTTTATCAATATAAGAACATACAAAGTCGTTTAGCACTGACGCCTCTTTTCTCCCAGAAACCGAAGGTCCAACGAGTGACTCCAAGATTACGATTCCAAAGCTATAAACATCATCCTCCAGCGTCGTCATTTGCCTGAAATAGAAAGATGCTTGTTACTATAAACGCAGAGTCGTTTTACAGGAAAGATGGATACACATTGCAAGGTAACAAAACAGTCCTTACCACGACTTATCGCTTTCGCCTTTTCACTACAAGAAAACAAAACAGTGCGTCACATTATCAACTTGGGACCAAGAATATAGTATTGCAAGGCCAACCAATTATGGACTACATTATGAGAAAACCCTACCCCTCCATGGTTGTTCGTTTCTTCGGAGACAATGGACAATCCATAGTCGCTTAACTTTGCCATGTGATGCTCATTGAGAAGTATCTTATTTGTATTCAACTTGTTGTTGAAAAACCCGGGAATTACGCCGGTATGCAGGAAGTGAATTGCCTTTGCTACTCCGATTAGTACTTGAAGCCTCTCCGACCAGTTGAGAACCTTTCCCAAACTGTTTTCTGCACATTTTTATGTTACACTGAATCATATCCTGAAACAAGAAGATAGTTGGATCCATAGTTTTTATCAGATGGTCTGAAATTACCGGAAAGATGGGTCCGGAAGTTCCCATTGGGCAAGTACTCGTATACGAGAAACACTTTGTTGACACTGAACTCATCTTTTCCTCCAGTATCGATGCAGTGCCCCAAAAGGCAAACCAAATGTGGATGCCGAAGCCTTGACAGCAAATCCAGTCTCAGTTTAAGATTTCGGATTGTATACTTCTTTGACGAAGGCAAGCACCGTATAGCAACCCGGGTTCCATTCTCTAACCTTCCTTTGTAAAGCTGAGAAACAAAACAAAGAATGAACAAGAAGTTTAAACAAGAATAGTCATTATCACCAATCGCGAGCTAATTATCACCTTCCCGAACGAACTTTCACCCAAGAGAGCCGAGTTATCAAAGTTCTTCGTGGCGTCCTTCAACTCTTCTACAGAGAATGACCGGCATGCCGGGAAACCTTCTGTTCCCAACTTCGACGCCTCTGATATGAATCCTTAAAAGAACAAGAAAAAACATATAAATGTGATGAGTTAATGTTTCAGATCAGTGCAATGCACTCGAAAGTAGATGACTTACTCGCGCTTGTTAAAACCTCAGAAGTGAACCTAGCCGAGTTTTCTGCTACTGATTTATGCAGCAAATGCTGCTCCGATATCCCTCTCGTGCAATATAATCTGCAGACCGCGACCAAGCCTACCGCCAAGAGCACCATAAGTACAAAAATTCCTACTACAACACCCACTAAGATTCCTATTTCTCTGCCTCTGGATTGCTTGCTCTCAGTCTCAATGTCACTTGCAGAGCAATATGATTCTGGATGCTGATGCTGCTGATTAATGGACAAGCAATTCCCTCTGAATTTCACAACTTTCTGATCTGAATTGCTGCTCAGACAAGAAGGCAATGCTCCTACCAATCTGTTGCCAGATAGATCAACAAATGCTAGTTTCTTGCCACATTCTAGATGGCCGGGAAGTGACCCGCTCAGCTGATTCGATCCCAGATTCAAATAACTGACATTAGGCAGCGAGAAAAGCTTCCCAGGAGCTGTCCCGTCTAATCTGTTAAACGAAACATCGAGGTGTTGCAGCGAAGTTAATTTTCCATACTGCTGAGGAATCTCACCCGAGAACGAGTTGTTATTGAGGGAAGCTGTGACCAATCCATAAGGCATTGCAGGTAGTTCATGATCCAACCTGTTGCCACTCAAATCCAGCACATTTAGGCTATGCAAGCCACTAAGATCCGGGAGCTTCCCGGAAAGCTCATTCCCGGACAAGTCAAGATCAATGAGAGTTTGGATTTGTTGTATTGAAGATGGTAATGGACCACTCAGCTGATTGTTCTTCAAGCTCAGACTCGTCAAGTTAGGTAGCGAATTGAGCCAACCTGGGACTGTACCTTTGAAGAAATTGTCATCCAGCAAAAGGGTTTGGAGCTTGAGCATTGTGGAAATCTTGGGAGGGATTGAACCAAAGAGAAAATTGGAGCTCAAATCCAGATACTCAAGTGAAGACAACCTATGAATTTTGTCTGGGAGTGGACCCCAAATCCCTAAAGATACAAGACTAACAACTCTCAGGCTTGTGAGCCTGGCCAGGGTGGCCACAAAAGAGTCCATAGAGAAAGTTTCTGATAAGGTCTCATTTGGAATTGCAACACCATTGAACCTAGTACTGGTCTTGGAGACCACCTTGTTGCCCACAACTCTGAGCTCAGTGATGAAGTTGTTTTGGCATGTAATGTTCAGATTTTCAGACCATGGTAATGAGCAAAAATCTGTACCATGTTCTTGCCAAATCTCCAACACCTGTGGATACCCCAAATGCTTTTTCAGCTGAAGAAGCACTTGAGTTTGTGATGATTGGAGCTGGTGGGTACCAGGAATCAAGAAACTCCCAGTGAGACATATTATCAAACAGATTGTGATCATTCTACAACAACCCATCACAGAAGTTGTGATTGCTTCATGAAATTAACAAAAACTCCTACAAAAACCACACCTGGTACAGAGAAATGGCAAATTGAGATGACAAGAACAGCAGCAAAAACAGATAGAAGAAACCAAACAATTTACCTCTGAGTTGCTACTTCCAGAGAACCTGTAATGGAGAAGCCAAAGAAATGAAGAGACATGAGTCTTGAACTTCACTGTGTTCCATCATTAAACAATTCTGTCAGGGCCCATGAAATTAAAATTTAAAAAAGAAAAAAAAAACATGGGTGTTGGAGGGACATTACATTTCTGTCTGGAGATTTTTTTACTCTCCTTTTCACTGAAACAACCCTACGAGTGGAAATTGAAAAGAAGCAAGAATCTGAGAGCTGTGGAGTAACAAACACACAAGCAGTAGCTCTTTTTGCTGGAAATCTAGTGAGTTTTGTATGTGGGGAAGAGTGAATCAAAGCATTAAGTGCTTCCACATGGAGCTATGTTCTTAAGATTGTAAAGCTTCCTCCTATATTAATGGGGTTTTCTTATAGTTATTACTAGTGTCCACTGTCTGTGTATGGCAGTCATTGAAGTGGGAAATATATATATAATAGAAAAAAAAAATCTTAGTCATGGTTTAGATTATCGGCAAGTAAATAATGGTCAATAAGATGATGTCACCTCATCAATTAACACTTATATTCGCCTTAATAAATTTGTGGGCATGGAACGCTCGTCCGAATTTATTTCATTTGTCTCTTGGCTGAGATTTTGGACACTCGTATATATATGTATACCAACTAATTTTTGACTTAGCATAACCCAAACTAATGAGATAATGACATCTCATTAAATTTTATACCCACCCACTCAAGTAAATTGGTGGGAACGGAACTGCCCGTCTGAATCTAAGACTTTTAATGAGGTGTCATCACCTCACTAATGACTTTAATGTAAGCCAAAAATTATTTTGCTAAGAATCCTCTATCATTTTATTATATATATATATATTAAGAAGCGGATCCTGACATGTACCTACATGCATGTATATTACATGTAAACTAACATGAATTATTCTTAGCCATGTAATACTTCTTTCTTTCTCCAAAATCTGTCTAGGTTAGACCCCATCCTCTTTAATGCATGAAACACATCAATATATATATACAGGTAGATACATACATTATACATATACTAATATTTTCGTATAAACTATGATACTGCAATATTTTTGTTAATAAATAGGTGATATTGTTAAAGAATGTAGGGCCTTGGGACTTGTGATTGATACTTACCATAAAAAGGGACAGGCTGTCACCAATATGAAATCAAGAAAAAATTGGTCATTTGCCCATACAACTTGGCTATTTTATTTACATAAAAATTGCCCATATTGGGACAAGAGGAGAGGACACTAATTTAAGAGTTTTTCAATTTTTGCTGTGAAAGACTATGCAAAATTACACTAAAATATACCATATGATCTACTAAAAATGTGTGTAAATAATATTCTTACCATGGATAATATTTTCCACTTGAACAATCATTAATTGGATTTAATTTTGTTTTGGAGATCATTGAAACTAAGAATCTTTAGCCTCTCATAATGGTAAAGATCCAAGCAGCAACTGAGGTAGGGCCAATTGAAATTTAATTATTTAACATGTCCCACATCATAATTAAAAATGTAGTTGGTAGATGATTGTGTACTATTAGTATTTATTTTTTATTAATAATAAAATGAAGAAGATCAAAATGATACTAATGTACATCATTTGTCAAAATAGAATAATTGGTAATTGTATTTTGGATTGAAAATCCAAGAAAGGGAAAGGGTTGGGCAGCCCAACATGTAAAGATAATATAAAGTTTGAGTATTAATTTATGGTAGGGCAATGAGAAATGTCCATGCATGCCAATTTGCCAATGCCATGAGGAAGGACAAAGACAGCCAAGCAACTTATATATATATATATATATCATTATCCTATTGCATACAATACTACTACAATAGTGAGGTCTATTTCAAAATTTTGTTTTGTTTTTTTGGATTAATATTCTTAAAAGTATGTTGGTATTTTCTAAATTATATAAAAACATATACAACTACTATGTTCAGTTTGGTTCAAAAAGCTGAGTTTCGTGTAATAATATATTCAGAAAAAAGAATGTTACAATACAAAAAAATTCTCAATCTGTGACGGAAATTTTTCTCACAGATTTGTGATGTAATTGTGATAGAATACTTATGTCAGTATTTGAGTTGTCACAAATGGTTGTGACAGAAGTTTATATCACAAATGTGTGTGACAAAAAAATTCTGTCACAAATGTGTATTTGTGGCAGAAAATATGATTTTTGTCACTGTTTGTGACGGAACTGTGATGAAATTTTTTTTGTCACAGATTTCCGTCACAGTTTGTAATTTCTTTTAGTGTTAAGAATATATTATTTGTTGAAATGACTAAAATGAATATTTAAAATATAGTTAGTTTATTTATTGGATATTAACCAACATATGCATTAATATAGTAATTTAAACTAATATTATTCGGTTGACTTTATTCACAAATCATGCCGACTTTATCTGCAGAAACAACATCTATCAAGTTATATTAGTGTAACAAAACATATGATCAATCAATCTTATTGACATATAAGATAAATTCAATCCATATTATACAGAATAAAAATCATAAATTCAAATTCTCTCTCCTTCTCAACGAAACTCAAAAATTCCACTCAAGGCATTGAGCTCCTACATAGATCAACTCCTTAAAAGAGCTTGTTTCTTTTTTAAGTCTTTCCTTTACATTTACCAATCAATCTTGTCAAATTCTCTTTTATGTTTCATTTATGTGACATCTCCTTTAAGCCTTTAATAGTGTTATCAAACAAGAAATCACAATATATATGAAACAGTGTGTAAGGTTGTTTGACCTCATTTTCAGATTGTGGATAACAGCCCATGGATGAGTCAATGAAGACCCACCCTCTCACTAATGGCATTGCCTCTAATTTTAGGGCATTTTGGTAGTGGGACTAGGACCAGTTCAGAGAGTTAGGTTTTTGAAGGACATGCCTT
>JAYMTH010000292.1:0-23356 GCA_036897465.1 Pelargonium australe
GTATATATATATATAGATGTGATGTGCAATGTCAATGTGCATGCATGTCTCTACTCAACCATTCAACAACATATCTTTCATTTTCGACCAACTTTTTCAGTGATCCATGTTCTTACTATACACAATTTTGTCCATCAAAGCAACCAGTAGTGTGGTTTTTATTGTTTTGGGTATACCCAGGTCGCGGGTCTAAAGCCGGGCCAAAATACATGCACGTTTTTGTTAGAGCAACTTTTCATATGTTCTAACATATCTCCGATACAAAATTACAAAATACAAACGCATGAATTTTTTTTTTTTGCCTGGCCCGCATTAGACCCGTGGCCCAAATTGACGAGTATAGTTTTGGGTTCTAAGGCCCACCCAGCATTAGATCATATACTCATCTGATCTGACCTGACAGAGAAGTAGTAGTTTACAACACCAAATCCATACAATAAAGTCCTGAAATAATAACATACAGAAATATATTCATAATCATCTTTCATCTACAGCTACAAGCACAACAAATACACTGTCTGATAGCCTTATTTGGAAATCAAGGCAATAAGGAACTCCCTCTCCTCTCCTGTCCAGTCCAGAATACACAACTCCTCGGACCTCGATGACGTGTCAGTCACAAAATCATTTAACAGTCAAGCACTACCAATAACTCGAAGATGAAACGGAGGCCCACGACAAAAGATTGGCTCATCAGGTGATTCCGTTTTTGCCCGAGCCCTCAGAATGTCATTAGCATCATCGATAACGGCTGCAGCCACGAGTGTGTACTCCCCGGGTACAAGAAAATACAAAGAAAAAGAATGCTTCATTTCTTCAAGTGGTGGAACTTCCATGCTCATGCCACTCAAATTACCTAAACATTACAATAATCGCCTGATCAATGATGTCACAAATATGCAAGAAAGCAATCTTTGCATGTAATAACTACAATAAGGGAAAAATAAGAGAAGACGTCATCATAACAAAACCTTACCAGCCCATAAGACGGTAGACTTGGTACCCTCGATGCAATTTTCTCCAGCTACATCTTTGCATGTAATACTAAGATTCATCCTGATCATGTCCCTAGTGTTATTGCGAACCACAACCTCCATAGGAATCATGTCATGCGCCAAAACAGAATCTTTTGGTGAGTCAACTTCTGCAACTTTTCCGGAAACATTTCTAGCGAGCCTGAAGCCAAATGTGAATGGATCTGGTAGCAGCACGTCCATCACAGATGTCTGAAGGGCTGCTTGTATAGCGTCCTTTATGTTTAATTCTCCAGAGCTGTTTCGTCCAGATTGCCACCTGACCTTAATTCTGGAAATCAGGTTCTTTATAGAAGCATCTAGTTCGGCCTTGGTACTCTTCTCTGAGGAGCTTGAACTTTTACCAGTTGCGGTCTCATTGGTCTGAGCATCCTTCAGGAAAAAAGAACCATCAAGAATGGGTAATTTAAAATGTTCTAGTGGTATTAGTACCCTTGCAGAGTAATCCCGGTCAATTCTAGTCCTAGGATAACCATATTCAGCAGCATCTTGTCCAGTGTATATGTTACCCTCACTGCTAGAGTTTTCCAGCTGGACAGAGACGCTAATTTCAAATACAACATCAGTTGGGTTAGACAACTCGAGTTCAAGAAAACGCAATCCCCAACTTCCTCTGTAAGGATCAATCTTTACCAATCTGTCAATATTATTTTCAGAACCATTGGCTTGTTTATTAGAGCTATTGTCTGTATAAACTGGACTACGAAGATCCTCACCAACATGTGCAGGAATTTCCATTGACAGCAAACGTGCCTTCACAAAAGACAAGCCCTGCAAAACACACATTTGCAATGGAAGAACCAGTCGTCTACCAGGAGGTACAACAGATCCATTAGTTGAAGGATCAACAGAGCTTGACAATGGCCCTACGAATCAAAATGAACGCAGAAAGCTAATATTAATATATCAGAGAGTACCTTAATAATAAACTGAGCACAGGATTAGAAAACTTGGCTATTGGGGATCTAAGTCTAACTAATAGCCATAGATAAATTTTAGTTGTTTTATCACAAGTTTGTAGGATGATTACTGGAACAAGCCACTATAACATAATAGACGTGAATATAAGTGATGTGGTATAAATACACTTCTAAGAACTCCCAAGAATGCATTCAACTGTTTCCATGTCCTATCAAAAGCTAAGGATGGGATACCAATAACCAAGGGAGATAAATCGACATATGGTGTACACTAGTTCCAGGCACATCCCTTCTTTCAATTAAGGAAGTTCACAAAGCAGGTATCATCAAATGACAGTCCCTTGGAGAAGAGTGTTAACTGCTCCTAAAAATAAAATAAAAATCATGATATGGATGAAACTACGAGGAAAATCAAAGTATCAAACTTTATCATATTGTATTAAAAAACGATCACATGCTTTTACAAAATATGATTGCCAATAGTGCATATATCCTCAATCAGCATAAGATCATATTAATAACTTAGGTAGGTTTACAGAAGAGGCGAGGACCTACATGCTACATTTCAATACAAATTGAGCCATTCAAATATAACCTGACAGAAATTATCCAAATCTAATCAATTTCCACACTTGAATTGTAAAAAATGAACCACTTAATAAAATGTGGATAATACCTTGGAAGCTCATGGGACACACAAGGCCTAAAACAAAAGAAATGGTTAAGATGAAGACTAAGTTTTAGTTCTTGTCTAGTATATTATTAGCTAACAATTGAATTTGTAAATGCTGTCCAAAAAAGAAAGAGCCAAGAAAAAAAAAAAAACACCACACAGAAAACAGAGTAGAAACCAAATAAAACTACATCATGTCATAAAATAAAATAAATAAAAAACCTGCATAATGGATCAATAAAGTTGGGCTGCTCCCATCCTTGGGGTTTCTTGCTGTACTTCCAGAGGCATTCTTATTACCACCAATATCAGGGTCTAACAAGCCAAGCTGCCAGGCTTTCAAAGTCACTGGTATAATCACTTCTGCTCCAGGCTTTAAGGGAAGGGCAGATTTTAAGGTTTCATGTTCAATCGAAATAACAGAATCTTGATTTTTCCCAGACAATGATATATGTGCCTGCTCAATTGGAACTGTCCCCGCATTGGCCAGACTTATCCATACGTCACGAATTTCACCTTCATATAGAACAATAGTGCCATCTCCACCTACAATGTGTGAGACTAGCAATGGTAATGAAGGTACAGTGGAAATATTCGGAACTACTATGTTCTTTAATTTCGCAGACCCACAGCATCGGAAAGGGTCAGAAAGCACTAGCCCTTGAGCTGCCCCAAGGAGCAGATTGTCAACATCCTTGAAAAGATGTTCTGTAATAACACCAAAGCAATGAACTGTGCACCCGGGTACTGACACAGGCCCCACTGAAGTTGGGATCCCTGACAAGGTGATCACCTTCGATGAATTAGGTGGAAGATTTACACTTATTGGAAAAGCATCAAATTTTCCAGAATGCACAGAGAGATATATACTATCAACCCTCAAGTCAAAGGCACATGGATTTGCCAACTCAACTAAGACCTGGACCGGTTCCCCAACAATCCATATTAGCTCCTGTTTATTGCCACTATTTGTTTCTCCTTTGCTGAATGGTGTATAGATAAAAGGCCCCGAAGGAGCAGATCCGACCCACCAATCTTCTCTTGCAGGATTGCGTTTTATTATGTCTATCTGTGAGGGGTGGAGGGGGAAAGAATGCAACCTGGAAGCAATTAAATGAATAGATGAATATGTTTAATTCCTCAAAATATTAGGACAATGAAAAATAAGAAGTTCACTGCCAAACTTCCTCATGCTTGAATAGTAACAACTTTTTTTTTTTTAAGAGTAGGAAATCGGAACAGTTTGATTATAGATGAAGCTGCAGCACTGAAAGTTTAAGGTCGATGGTCTGTCGTTTCTTAATTAGATAAAAAAGTTAGTGCATATTTTGGTAAAATGATGCAATGGAGACAGTAGCTGGATTTACATTTAGATGGCGTTGGGATTAACAAAAATTGGTACCGGAAAAGGAATCAAGAAGTGGAGAACGGAGATTCTCCTTCCATAGCCATTCTTATGACCAAAAAGTCCAAATCCCAACATGAAGAAATTCTTTATTCCCACCTTATTGAATATCTAAACTTAATCTGTAGCACCAAAGTGTACATTAATACTGCAAATAATGAATTCAATATGAAAGTAAATACCTAACAAATGGCAAGGCAGGATCAGCACAGCGAGTCCCTGAAGGTAGTCTCTCAGCTGAATTGGCAAGTGCACTAGCAAGGCCATTTTGCCCAACAGGTGTGATTAGAGGGTAATACGATCTTAGTAACCGAGCTGCTGCACTCCAAGCAGAAAGCGGATCCCCAGCACGGACAGCAGATAGCAGTATCTCTCTTAATACAACCATCTGCAGAGTGCTCCATTGAGACTCAAACAGTGAAACTACTGAATGATGATGCACTTTTCCCCCATCAGCATGATTTGCTCCAGGATCCTTTGCGAAGAAACAAAAATAAGACCCAGAAACAAATAACTAAAAGATGCAATTCACTAATTACACTAAAATGCGGTTAGGGCTATTTTTCAACTTGGAAAAATAAATAAATAAATAACAGTATATCACCAGCAAAAACAATTATTACAAGGTTATAACTGTTCACATGACAATAATAAACTAGAAACAGGTCTGAAAATCAATGAAATCACATAGAAATACTGAGGTAAAAGGACAAAAAAGGTTTGCATCTACCACTACTTCAACATCTGTCCAGACACGGGAAATGTATCCTGCAAGTTTTTTAGATATTGTTAACCAACAGGCAAAACAAACTATGTTGTCGTGTATTCTACATTGCGGAAAATTTAAATATCTAAGGACCTCCACTTGAAATCCTGGGACATTACAAGGCTGCAAGAGCCAGATCTAAGATCAGACTTCAGATTATGTCCTCTTTCCAATGCACCCTTCATTGTCAAGTGGCTTCCTCAAAATTAGACTTCAGAAGTTTTATAACTACAATTCATTCATTGCTAAGTTCAAGGTTGTCCAGATATGAACACTATCTGGTAATGGAATGTGGAAACTGGAAAGTATAGAATTTCTCAGGTACCTGACTTGAGTAGATAGTAGTCTAAAAAAGATAGGGGGAATCGGAGAGAGATTTAAGGCATTGCAAGGGATAGAGATCTCAAATAAAGCTTTTACCCCAGATTAATCCACAAAGAGTTGAATTAATCCTACAATGGACATGCCTTCTGTATAGTTGATGGAGAAAAATGATGTTTGTATCATATAGCAGCATGAGAAACTCCCAAATTGAAGAAGAGCAGTTTATTTATGAATGATACTATCTCAATAAGCATTAACTTGATATTCTAGAAAAGTAGTCAATACGATATGCAAAATCTGTCCAGCTCAGAACACTGACTATGGGTGAGTCTCCAGCGCAGGATGTAGAAGTATGACAAGGACATTATCTCTCAACCAAAGAAGAACATGTCTATTACCTTACTCGTGATTAAGGAAGGAAAAAGAAATCACAAGAGATTATTAGCAACAATCCACAAATCATGTATCAATGCATACATGATCCAACATTAAATCAGTAGATTTTTCTTTTTCAAACTCATAAACTCACATTGTGAAGAGAATCTTTAGAAATGGATGCTCTACTTTGAACACGATATGCTTTTGTCGTCATTGCCAAGACTTGCATGGCACTGATAGCCGCCAATGTATTTTCTTGGTGAAGGTACAACTGTGCTACCTGTCTAGAGAAAAAAGCAGCTTTCCTCTGATAGCCAAGAGTACCATACAAACGAGATATTTCAACATATAATATAAGTCTATCACTAGCATCAATCAAAGACTTAGCACCATCGGCAGCAGTTGTTAACAACTCCACTACTTCCTTCGCCAACTCCCTTCTGTTAAAAAAATAATAAATAAGAAGAACTAGCTTTTAGAGTTGTGTTAAAGAATAGTAATTCAAGACATATATCAACTACTGTGAAATATATATTATATTTGTAAAAACTATAAACATGCATACTACATAGACATCAAGAGCTACAATTTAAGAACCAGCTTCTAAAGTTGTGTGAAAGAATAGTAATTCAAGACGCATATATCAAATACTGTGAAAAATATATTATATATGTATAAACATACATACTACATAGACATCAAGATCTACAATTTGAGAAAATAGTGGCCTGGTCAACTGAGATATATATTTATAGAGCTTTAAATGATCTGTCAGTCCCTTCCTTTATGACCGCCAGAACAAAGTTAACAAAACCAGTAAATCACCAAAATAGAAATGACTATGAACGTTGTTTTGAACCTGAACACTAAGAAGTCATCCCCTAAATATTGTTTTCAGAAATGCCTTCCAACAGCCAGTTATATCCAGAATTTGTTCACCAAATTAGATATCATCAATGAGTTTCAAGTGTATAAACTGAAATATAAAAAATGAATTAGAACCAAATTATAGACTACCTGCCTAATTCAAAAGGCTATAATATATTTGAGCTTATAGTTATTTTCTTCGATTTAAACTACTGGGAGGGGTGATGAAGCTCCTCTTATGAGATGTCATTCTTTTTCCACCACATATTTTAATCGTTTGGTGATGAAGTAACATTCTCAACAAATTAAAATGACAAAATTACATACCAAATAACTTAAATTGAAGAAGGAGGCAGTAATGCATCTCCTTTCTCAAACACTCTTAGGGATGCTTATGAGTTATGCCATCGAAAAGAAAAGTAAATAACTAAAAAGCAAGTAAGCACATGCAAAACTCGTGGGGGTACATGGAATTTATCTAAGTGGACAACAATAAGCATGTGCACAATATTACATCACTAAACATTCAAGAGAAACTTTACCTGCAAAGAAACCTTGCCAATTTCAAAATAGCCTCAAGTTCAAAGGTTAGGGGAGAGACTCTGCGCACGAATATTAGATAAAATATGAGGCAATGTATAGCAAGAATTGATGACAAAGGGAAAAGAATATGTGGTGTAACCAATGAAACCAGAAAAAAAAATAGATATGCCCGAAGAATATATTATGCTGAATCCATGTAGACACGGCACAACGTAAGTAGCTATAGCTACGTACTTGGAAAATATGAGTATTTTAAAATCATTTGCAGAACAATGTTTCTTTCAGTGGTTTTTCATCTCCAAGTTAGCTTTTGTCTAATAATATTAGATGCTTATAGCTGATCCCATTATCTAAAATAACCAAATGTTCTCCTCACTGGATCTTGCTTTTCTCTTACCTTTTAGACAATCATTTTATTTTTCCAGTGCTTGTCTTCTAATTAGAAATAACTAAATGGAACCCTCACTAAATCTTGTTTACTTTACCAAATGCATAAAAAAATTACTTGTATAAATGTACTATCTAATATATGAAAATAAATAAAGTGCACCCTATCTACTTTACCAAATGTACTACCATTCAATTTAGAGTAGAAGCAACAGACCCGAACATGAAAAAACAACATATTGGGAAATGGGAAGAGTATAAAATACCTCTGCGAATTATCTGGTATAAATGACTTGCGGTAATGCAAGATTACACTGTTGTATCGATATTTAACCTCCTCCTCTAAAGCTGGATCCTTTTGACCCATCCGATCCATCTGATAACACAAAAGATAACACAATCAATACAGATCTAGACTTATGGGGGAAGTCTACAAGTATCTAACATCTACCAGGGACCAACTAGTCAGCAAGGGATATATGAGAAACATAAACCCAGCATGTACTCAAATACTGTTTCCGCATATGTCTTGTATCTTTGTCAAGGACACAGTAGTTTACTAGTTCAGAGTGTTACAGCTATTTAGCAGGACAACTAGGGGCACTGCGTTCAAGAACTTATATTTAATACCAAACAATGTTACTACATTCACTTTACAATAATCGTAAACTTAATAGATAACAAACTTTATATTGATATTTCTCTACAATCGCTTGCTAGTGTTTGCTGATTAGTTCATTGAAGCAGCAAAATAAAAGATATAAGGGAGTGGAATAACAAACTATCATGTAAATCCTTATTGAGTGCACAAGCAAGCTTCATTATATATGAATGTGCAGCAATACATTGAAATGTACAGATCTCCAATCAGACCAGTTGGACCACTAGCAGCAATCAGCCATTATAAGTTAGCAGGCCAAACGAAGCCCACACGGCCCATAAACCACCAAGTTAGGTCCATGGTCACCAGAGTGGAGAGCTTGCAATACCAATCCACTTCAGAAAACTACTCCTAAAGGCAGTCTGATGAGATGAGGAAAGTACAGTCTTGATCAAAGAGGTAACACAACCCATATAAATACCCCTACTCTCATTACTGGGCAAGTACGCTTTTAATATCATTTTACTCCCTAATTTCAAATACACTTAGATCTGACTTTGGCATCGGAGGGGCCTCCAAGAGGGGTCTTCCCTGTTTTGCTAGTCAGGTACAAGAGTGAGAACAGAATGAACGAAGAAAACCCGATCAGCATGCACACCGATAGGACCAGAGCAGAGGACTTTATCGTCTTGGTGTGTTGTAATGGGTAATCTCTATACTGGTGCAGTATCAACCAATTCTTTAATGTGAAAGCTTTTCTTTTTCTTTTTGTTTCATTCAGCATGGATGTAAGCAAAATCACCTAATCAAATGATAAATATTGCAGATGGACTAATTCTGCATTGAATTCATTTATGTACTCATCATTCCTTGCACTTACAAAAGTAGAATTAATGAGTTCAATATTTCAAAAGCTAACGTTTCACAGATCTATTATATTCATTAAAGAATGGTGTCAACCATGCAAGTCAGGGAATCACCAGTTGTATCTAAAGGTACTTCTAAAGACATATAGGAGTTTATGATTGAAGCATGAGCAGTAGTCTGCCCAAACACATGTATTAAGATAAGATTAGTGAAGATACTAATAATTCTACCATGCAGATTGCAACAAAGGCCAATGTTATATTGATATGTTTCCTTCTGGACAAGTAACAATAGGTTAATCAATTCTAGAAATAGAGATTACATGGAAGTGTTCTAACAAGCATTCACCGCATCAATTATGAATATGACAAGTTTCATACACATTATGGAATTCAAAAATCTTAAGATGAAAGTTCACCTACCAGTAAGGCACAAACGCTGCCCTCCAAAGCCCCAGCATACCAGAAAAAATCGCCTGTCAGCCTGGCAAGTTCTAATGCAGTAGAGTAATGAGCATTGGCATCAACAGGCGAACCTGCCAAAAGGCAATAATCACCTATGGTCTTCTGTGAACGAGCAAGTCTCCGTTTTTTTGCCTTTATCACCTGCAGATTGTTTCCAATGAAAATGATTTAGGTCCACCATTTAACACAGATCATTAGTGTATAAACTGCAAAATTCTAAAAATGTGGACACACGGATTTAAATTCTCAGGACACCTAGACATAAACCTCCTCTGAGCTGAGACTGGCTTGAGAATCTAGAGGTGTCTTCAGAATAGTTCCAGCAGATTCCACCTGAAGAACCCATTTTTCAAATTCCATTAACAACGAGGCAGCAATGTCTTGCATCATTGTTTGCAAGTGGAACTCCTGAGTCTGGCGGTCAGCAGGAGGAAACAAACTCAAATTGGCAACGTTTTTACTGCCATACTCTAGCTGCAAAAAAAAAAAAAATACAAAAATACAAAAACCAGTCAGGGAAGCAACTGAGTGATGCAAATAATAAGAATGGTCAATATAGATCTAGTTTATTAATGCACTCAAATAGCTTGAAATTTCCAGTCCTGACAAACTCTGAGGTGTGGCTCTCAGATGCTTATTCTCTGCTTTCACACTCCTCATTTCCACCAATATCAACAACGACATTGGCGCAAGAACCGGTTCAAAGAATGTCTCAAGTTCAAGTTTGTAGAAACTACTAATTCGGCCACATTCTAAGCATTAAAGCATGGAATCATTCAATCCAAAACGCCAGAAATTTGAAAAGCAAATCAAAGCCCTAAAACTCACCTGATAATCGCCGGGACAGAAGGCGAAGCAGCGCACTACAAGGGCGGAGGAGAAGCCCTTGCAGGCGACATTGAATTGGTCGACGATGGAGTCCAGATCGGGGGAGGAAGGGCAGTGGCAGATGCCAATGACTGCGAGGATCTTGCGGTTGGACTGGAAGTCCTCCCAGGGGCTGGGAGGAGCGCCGCCGAGGACGAAGTTGAAGCGGAGGCTGCCGGAGTCCCAGGGCTGGTTGGCGAAAGGGGACTTCTGGTGCTCCGTGTAGAAGGAGCTGATGGCGGAGAGCAGGATCGAGTGGTTGCGGAGCAGCATGGAGAAGTAGTCCCGGAGGAGAGGCGGAGGGACGGTGCCGATGGGGAGCACCGCCACGCGGATCATGCAGGAGGTCTCGATGCTGACGTCGGGCTCCATGGATCTCGGAGCGCTGGTGAAGAAGATGCGTAGGTGTTCAGGAGCCGAACCCGGCTGTGTCTGTATGTGTTAGATTGGGATCATTCAGAGGAAAGAGAGAGACAATTCAGAATTCGGGAAACCACCTAATAAAGCAACCACATTTTATGCAAATGTACAAATGAGTTCACTAGTGCTATCAACTCGGTAATTTTTTTTAATCCCTTATTACCGGTAATGAGACTCGAATCCAAGATCTTAGATAAAATTCAAAGCGCGTAGAGCGGTTATACTTTCACCATGTTCATTTTCTTCTTAAGTATATTTAACATCACATAGTTAAAACTACACCATTTTAGTTGTAAATTATAATAAATGAAACAATATGATGATGTGACATACGTACGTGTACTCTGTATATGACGTGGTGTAACAACGTATCAACAAATGCTAATTTTTAACAATTAAATAAGGTAAAATGTCCAATTTAGTCCATGAAATATTCGAAACGTGTGGATTTAGTCCATGAATTATCAATTTAATCAAAAAGTGATCCAATCATAAGGACATTTCGTTATCCATGGACGGAATCCGTCAAATAAAATATAACTCGTAAGCAGAAATTAACAAATTCCGTCCATAAATTTGACCGAAAGTCTTTATTTGACACGGTTTCTGAACATATTTCGACTAAACAAACAAAACTTGATAACCTTCAGATTAAATTGATTGGTTGTGCGTTTAGGGACCGGGTTGGTCTGGGTCCGATCCAGATCGGTCCAAATGAACAGCTCTGCTTATACTATGTATATACTTACACATATATATCAAATTTGGGTTCTCTGCAGCAAACCGACTCAGCTCTGAACTCTACCATTGTTGAATTGTTGTGGCGCCATGTCCATGTCAGTACATGACACCGACCATCCTCTCCTGCTTCGTCTTCAACAAGCCCTAACCTCCTGCTCCAATGTAAGACCATATCCCATTTTCGCTTTCTACTTCACCAAATGCTCTAATACTGTTTCTTTTTAGTTGAATCATTATCACTATCATTATTCGTAATGAACATAATCGGCGCGATTTGAGGAAGATGTTTAGTTGAGCTAGGAAATTATGTTTTTTTTCTTGATAGGCCATTGCAGATGGAGATTTCCGTCGTTCCGAGAGCACAATTGCTGAGCTTGTCAGCTTCCTAGATTCAATCCTAGAAGCTGTTGCATCAAATCCAGATGATGAAGATGCAAAAGGCAATGCATTTCAAATTCTCCGTGAAATTCATCGATACATATCGTCCCCTTCCTTGGACCAGGTATGTGTTTGTTTCAATTCATTTTTGAATTGTTTTGTTAATCAGTTTGTGAGTTTTTGTTGGTTTTGTTCTAGGCAGTCATTGATGCGCTCTCATTTGAGTTGCCCAAGGCAGTTTCTAAGTTTTCGGGTTTGCTGAGTGGATGCTTGGACATTGTTGATGGTATTATTGATAGGTTCATAGCATCTTGTAGTCCACGAGACATGCTTTCAATTCTCTGCGAGGTATGTCATTAAGTTTCGATTAGAAATTGCCCAAGTATTGAAGTTAAGACTTTTTTTTTCCCGAGTTCTTAACTTAAAACTAAATACCTGCTTGCGGATACACGTGTTTGAAGTGAAGAAAAGGTAAACTTATGTGCAGGTACTATGCAGTATAAACAAAGCTTGTTGTAGAAGGCCATGATCAATCTTACTATAGATTTTTGAAATTGAATCCTTGACCTAATCCATTTACAACTTATAAAGAATTTATAGAAAATTTAGTTTTCAAACATATGACAAATGCAATGTTATGCAATATTACCTTAATCATCTTTAGCTTGCTAAATTCCATACTACGGGCAAACCTGATGCTAAACTCATTCTATGCAAAAAGTAAAATGCTATGTTTCATTTCACATTTATTTCAGGCTTCCACATTAATTTTCAGAACATCCCATGAGGTTTGATGTAATTTTTTTTCAAGTCACATAAGGTGTTTTGGCAATTTTTAAAAACTGTGAGGAGATGGATATTTCGATCCTATTTTAATACTCATGAATGATGTCTCCAACAATGTTATGTTTTAGTAATTTGATTGGTCTACATGATTCTTGAGAAGATTGATGGAAACTCTTACGTTATTCTTATTGACTATCAATCAAGTTATTCATTGCTGGATAGATGTTCTAAGGTCTTTGTCTATGTTTCTACTAGGGGTATGTTGTTGACAATCATTCTTGTTGTTGATCTTTGATATTTATAAGGCACTAGATTCCCCAAGTAAGATGATCAAGACTCCTGCTTATTTTGCTCCTCTTCTAAGTGGGCTCTCAAAAGGTAATTATTGTTATGATAAGATTGGCTTCCTTGCATGATTGATAAACTGAATGGTACTAAATAATTAATCTTGCTGAATATCACTAATCAATTTACATGATAATGCTTCCTTGTTTCATGCACATATATGTTATTCTTTATTTATGTATTTTGTTTGCTTATATTCATGAAACGAGTTTATGACATGCTTGTTTAATTTGTTTGCCTCACAAAGATGGTGCTTCAGGAATTCTACCGTATATCATTATTTATCAAAAGTTCAACTGTTTAAGTGGTTTCTTTCACTTATTAATAATGTGATTTTGATAGAGTTTTTATTTATTCACTCGAAAAAGTAAATTTCTGACAATTTGGATTATCTTTTCAAGTATGGTGGCATTGTGTTGTATGCAATCTATAATTTCTCACTCGTTTGGCTTGTATTTATTTTCAATTCGATCGACCAATACATGTCATGAAATGGAAAAGAGCAAAAAGACCAGGATCATCTGGCTGGTTCACCTAACCATATGCTTGTCTATTTGTTTATCACTCTGTTATAGGGTTGAGTCATATGCTTTATTTTCTAATTCTAAATTAAGTTTGATTCATAAGAGGTCAATACTGTCTGTTATTTGGTACATTTATGGAACTTCATTACAGAGAAATGATAATCGGATAGTATAAGTAGATTTGAAGATAGTATACTCATTAATATATTATAAAAGTCTTCGGATGTGCAAAGAAGTTGTGAGTTTTCTTCTGAGGTTTTGGTGCCCCATTTTGTGGGGATCATTTTTTATTATATCTAAAGTTTAAACAACAAAAATAAAATATTTATTAAACCTTCTCCATAAATTCCTTTGCAAGGCAGGGGGTGCCGTTGCCAACAAGAGAGATATGCCATTGTTTTATCCTCTTCCTGCCCTGACCATATTATATTGAAGGGAAATGTTTCTTACCATTGTACAGATGTCATAGGTACTAAAGTGAATGGAAAATCAGTAACCAACTAGCAACACCATAGGAACACTTCAATACGAGACATTCTCGAGTTAGTAATGTGATTGCAAGTTGCTTTGTCCTGCTCAAACTTTTGCCTACTATACTTTAATATATTGTGTTCATACCAATGTTTATGCATTGTGAAATGCTTATAGGAATGCATTTCTTTTTTTGGTTTTCTATGAGTGTATGGTGTCATTGAACATTTGAACCAAGTGAGTGTGAGTATGCAACTCATATCTTAATGCAGCCACTTTAACTGTTAATTTTTTGACGTGATAGCTTATATTTCACTATTAGAGAAAGCATAAAAGCGACCTTCTGCATGCATAGTTCTGACACAGCAGAACTCTTTATTTTTTTTGTTTTCAGTTTTTCTTTCCATTCAGAGGCGGCATTTTGAGCAACTAAAAGTAGCAATTCCTGTGATCCTTAACGTATTAAAAACAATGTCTTTAGAGTCTGATGAAGAAGATACAGATTGTGAAGATTTGTTTGACGGGGTTATAAGGATTGCCAATTCTATACATGCAGTTTGCTTAAAATTGGTCAGTGCCATTCTTATAAAATGATGGTTGCCGTACTTTGTTAGGTTACTCTTTAGAATATTGATGGGTTCTCTATATGCAACAGGATGGAGTTGTAAATGAAAAGCTTCGTGCTCTGCTTGGTATCTATGTCTTGCAAATTATGGTGGAGCCTTCTCTATTTCAATTCACGAGTTTATTTGAATTGTGCACGTGTGAATTACAAGACTAACCATTGATATGCAGGCTCTTGTTTCTATTAGTATGAGGGATGGTGTTTCACATTGTCTTCCCTTGGTGATACGACTGTCACACTTCTTTCAATATTGTGGCTTGTCATATCTTGGTTTAATTACTGGGTCTGCTGTTGACTCAATTACAAGCATTGTTATTGGAGGTAAACGTTTGTGTCTTGCCATATCTGCAGTCATGCTCTATTGCTTCACTAATTTCTCAATGTCAGAGAGTTTCTTTTTCCTGTTTTTCATATATTATCTCCATTTTTATGATTTGTTATTACCAAATGCGCAGAGGACGAAGATGATTATATGGCGAATCTATCCTATGTCAAGCATGGGGCGTCCCTTTCAGGTTGGGGATTCGCTACTGCAGATTTGTGTTCTTCCCTAATACTGGTGGTTCCTTATATGAATTCCTGTTTTGTTTCTTGCATCGCCTTTTCTTTTGCTTTATTGGTGCAGTGATTTGGGGCCATATCTCCGATGAAGTTGCTCAGGCAGCCAAAGAAGACTTGACTATTATCAAGGATGCACTCCAAAGTAACCAGACTAAAAGATGGCAAGCAATAGGCATGTTAAAACACGTATTTTCTTCTGTCAATCTACCATGGGAACTAAAGAAATATGCCATCAACTTTTTGCTCTCCATCATAGAGGGAGATAATACCCATAACTTGGATGTTGAGCAATTGGACTGCTCATCTTATATGCCCAGTCTATATGCTGCTTTGCAGGTGGTATCTTGCCGTCTTTTCAATTTATACATGATTATCTGCCATTTCTCTTGTCTTATGTTTTATAATCGTTCCAGGCTATTGCAATGGTTATTATGTATACATCAGATGCAGTTTTAAGGAAAAATGCTTTTCATGCATTGAAAAAGGTAGGGGGTCATATATTTTCTTTTATTTATAAATTTGTGTCTTGAACTTGTTAATGTTTAGTATTTTACATACAATTACTATGTTGGATTTGTCAAGGTTCATAGCACTGTCGTATTTTCTAAAATAGTTATGTCTATTCCTATGAAAGCAATGCTGTACTTATAGCTGTTTGCTTCATATTGTCAGGTTCTAGCTGATATTCCAACTTATCAAAG
Source organism: Pelargonium australe (assembly GCA_036897465.1). Lineage (NCBI taxonomy): Eukaryota > Viridiplantae > Streptophyta > Magnoliopsida > Geraniales > Geraniaceae > Pelargonium > Pelargonium australe. Next base: position 15,649 of record JAYMTH010000292.1, read on the forward strand.
GTTTGACATTTACAAAGCGCTGATTTCAAATAATGACTCTTCCTCCATGGTAAATGCTCTCAAACCTGTTTTAAACTTTTAATGATTTATAGTACTGGTATTTGTTCATAGTAGATCACATAAAGTACCTTTAATACTTCTGTGTAGGTTGCAATTCTTGTTGATCTTCTCAGAGATGAAATGCGCTTGGAGTGTTCCCAAAGAATATTGCAGAGGAATAATGAAGGTTTGATGGCCGATAAAGCATGCCAAGATACAACTTTTTGGTCTCCAAGTGTCATGGAATTGGTTGAGTTGATTTTGAGACCTCTGAAGGGAGGACCTCCACCCCTTCCCGAAAATCGTGATGCGGTATTTCTTTCTCTAGCTTAATGATATGCTCAACTATTTTCCTTCTCTTGCTGAAACATCTTTTACTCTATTTGTGCTATTAATTTTGAGCTCAATATTGCAATGTTCTTTCTTTTATTCGCATGCATCAATTACCTAATTGCTAATCGTCATGTAGTCTTTTATTTGTCTGATAATTTTACTGTGTGGATATGGAGATACAGTTCTTCTAAGGTGTGTGTACGTCTAAGAGTTTTTCTGTTAAATTCTATTATACTCCTTTCACCAATAATTAAGTTCTTAATATAAGTTTGTGGTCTTGTATTATATGATATATTTTTTTAGCTACGTTTACCATAGCTATTAAATGTAACCTTTTCATTATACGAGCTTTATTAAATTCTTTGCTGATGGGATTAGTTGTACAGAGTTGCATTTCAGTCTGTCTTTAGCATGTCTTTCGATTATCTGATTGATAAGTAAAGGAAAGCCGGTAGGTGAAAAGGATTCAGCTCTATATCCTTGCATGAGTTAGCCACTTCTCATTGGATATTTGTTCTGTAAAGAGCAGGAAGGGCACCATCAGAATGTATTTGTAACTCTTATGCATATTGAGGAGCTATATGTAGGACTTGATATTCCTTATTGTTAGTAACTAATTAGTATTCCTATTCCTAATTGCATATAACCACTAAAATTGTTATTGAAAGTCTAATTTATTCAGATCAGGAAAGTAATGAAACACACACAAACAGACTATGTTCCTTTCTATGTAGAATCTCTCAAGTCTTCATATCAACTTGAAAATACGACCAGTCATGGAAGTCAAATAGTTTTCCTCTTCTTTTTTCTTTGGTGGAAATTAATGTCCCTAACCATTCAGACACTGATGTAGGCAGTACTTGATCCTTAGCCTCTTAGACATAAACAGCAGACTACCAATTGAGCACTAAACCTTTTGTTACGGTTTCTTTGGTAATTTTGTTCTTTAATATTTACATTTGTATTCTTTTGGCTCATTTGGCATGAACCAACTTGTAGTGGTCTTTGCTGTTAGTATTGAAACTATAGCCACTGGAGTTATATTTCTTTGTTGAATAAGCGTGGCATAATGTCTGTGTGTGTGTGTGTGTGTGAATTGGTGCATGTAAATTGATGTCATCATTTGATTAAACCTAACATGTCAGTATCGCATTGTACAGGTTCTGTCTGTCCTCAACCTCTACAGATATGTATTGATAACAGAATCAACAGGTACAATTTATTACTGAAACAATTTTACCATAATATGCTTCTTTGTTGCATGCTGTGTGTTCGAGGCACAATGGTTATCTTTACCTGTTTAGGTAGAAGTCAAGCTGAACAAGTTAACGAGTCCATGTTATTTGCATCAATTGTTCTATTCTTGGCTATAAATTTGCTCTTGACATGCACATGAACATAAAAAACATTGTGCTAATGATGCTAATTTTACACGGGAACAGGAAAAACCAACTACACTGGAGTGTTGTCGAAGGAAAATTTAGAGAAGGCGTACAAGGAGTGGCTTCTGCCTCTTCGGACCCTGGTGACAGGTATTTTGGCGGAGAACAAGACTGATTATGATCAACTTGCACATGACATGGGATGTGCCCTTAATCCTGTTGAGTTAGTGTTGTATCGATGCATTGAACTTGTTGAACAAAACATGAAGCATTCGACATAGTTGCTGTCACCTTGAAAACTATTCGTCTTTGTTTAAATTTTGTGAAACTAGACGTAGCTGGTCAATGTTAATACATTTCACCTTGTAAATTACAGATATACAACACCTGTTATACAGCAAAATCCCCATGTCATCAATATTTGCCTAACGGTCTAGTTTATCTATCTTTAAAGTCCCTTCAAGTTTGCGTATTAAATATTTTATATGGATCACGTGACACTAGCATGTGGGGTGGTTAGTTGTCGCAAAATGATACACAAGCTGGTCGTGTGTTTGACCTATACAACATAGGGTAAAGAACTATAATCCTCCCCATGTTCGATTTATCGAGGCTGATCACTTACATTGTGGATGTCGTATGTGCTTGTTTGGTAACTCTACTTCTAGCTGTAAGTTATCACCAATGGAGAGGTCAGATCCCCAGTTGTAAGGTGGTAAGGAAGCGCCCCGCTATGGCGTTATATCACACTTATTCTTTGTAGATGACATCTTGTTTTGTCGGGTGAGGCAGGGCATATTTGTTTCGGGACAGCTCTGGCGCCCAGGGTTGTCTGGCAAACCCAGCACATACAAGATGACCCAACGAAATATGGCATGGAAGTCGCGCTTGGACGAGTGAACTCTTCCAAACACACTCAAGTGCCACGTCATCGTTATATTCTTGACAATGTTAGTATGACATCGTTACATCACCATAATGAACGTATTACACCTTGTGTGACATCACTGCGATGCAAACATGACATCATCTCCAAAATCAATGGCGTAACGCTTTCATTTCTCACATTCACGAATTTTCACTCTCAATTCTCTCTAATTTGTTTGGTGATACCCACCGTAGCAAAAATGACCCGAATTTCACCTTAAAACGTGCTCTTCTTTTGTTGTGCGGGCTACGGTGGAAGCTCTGAAATGAACTCCGGCTCGTTAAAGTACTGGAGTAAAGTTATAGACGTTACAAAAACCTGTTGCCGCTGGATTTCTTTCTACCTAGGGTAAAAAAGGCTGATCAAAAGAGTTATTTCGATTTCTTTAAATTTCTGAATAATAAAAACGTTAAAGCAAATGCGATAATTTTTATTTTGGTTATATTTAGAAATTATTATCATTAATTATATGGAAATAAATATCAATCACAATAATATGTGTAGGTTTACTTGTGAGTTTTGAATACATGATTCAACTAATGCATATATGTCTGTTATATCAATCCTATTATCACCTTTTAGCATTACCAATCTGTATCAAATAAATGGTGTTTACACCTAATATTTTATTTCCAAATTAAGAGATGTTTCCTAAATCCATCTCCAAACTAACAAAAGATCAGGTTTTTTTAACAGTTTCAACACCAATTTTTGTTATATAAGAAGAAAAAAGAAACAACAAAGAATTGTCAGAATTATGTGAACATGACTCTGAAAAAATTGAAGTAATGAGGGTTTACCCACAAAAGTATTTCCAGAGGAATGTAGGAATTAAGCTGCGAAGCCTGATGTCTACCTAACTTGTCTTCCTTTCGAAGACTTCGGTTTCCATTTCTGGGACCATCCATCAAAATTAGAGCATTTAGGATGTGCCTAAGCTCCTCATCAGCTCATCCTGTATAGAGTCTCCGAGGGTAGCCCCGAATCATCTTCCCATGGCATCATATTTAGATCAGGTAGCAAGAAGGAACTATCTCGGGATGAACCCGTCTTGTCCTCACAATCTGATCCCGATTGTGACTGAGAATCTTGAACACGAGTGAGCTGGGTTGGCATTGGCACGGTTGAAGGAACATGGTGTACACTAGGCCATACCAATCCCACCTGGGAACCATCACAAGTTGTTCTCAACTTCTCAGCAGCAGAATATGGATTTACATCAAGCTGCAGAAATAAAGTACAAACCTTCAATCAATATTATCCTATACTAGTATCAAACAAAATCTCTAAATAGTTATCGAATAATTGAGGAATCACCTTAATTTTCTTCAAGCTCTCATTTTTGGCTCTCTCCTCTCTGCAAGTTGCTTGGAGACTTGATATTTCCTATTCATTTCAATGAAAAATCAGTAAACAACTATGAGGACCCACTTGATTCATAAAAGAAGAAAAGTAAAAGCTCTCACACACACACACATATATATAAATATATACCTTTCTCAGAGAGACCCTTTCTTTCAACAACAGGCTCTCCTCATCTTTAAGCTCAGCAAAAGTCTGCACACAATTGTCAAAGCATAAAAATGGAGCCAAAAATAAAGATTGATCCCAATGGAATAGAGCTATGATAATATTTACCTTCTTCTTTCGATACCCCGCTGTGTTGGTGCTGGTGGTTTCATTTGTACCAATGCCCTGATGTTACAAAAAAAAAAAAAAAAACAGTCATGAGCCCTAGAAAGTGTAAAGAAACAGTAGATTCATTGTAGTGTAAATGCAACAAAATGATGAAGTGAGAGCATGTGACCAAAACTTTGGCCATGCGCAAGACAGAAAGCAACACAACACCACACCGACCACCACCACAACATGGCCTCAAACCCATCATTATTTATTACACACACCATATAAATACAATCCAAAAAATACCCAATTTAGAAAAAAGCTTCCTTGTGAACACCAATAATCATTTCCTTCCTTTTCTTTTATGAACAAGAAAAAAAGTCCATATGTACAAATTAGTTAGGTATACAATAAATGAAAATTAATATGTATTGCATTTAATTTCAAAATTATGGTAAACTTGTCTTTATCTTTGTGAACCCTATGATTGATACCATCTAGGCTCCTACCCAATATTTCCAATCCCACACACAGATAATTAGAGAATAAATCATTCAATGACGTCAACTAATCTTTCTACTAATCACAGATTAGCCAAAAAGATCCAAAAAAATGAGGATTCAAAACATGAAACCTTAAAAAGCGCAGCAGCTGGCAAATTTAATGACCCACATTGCATTATCATTATCCTCTACTGCGAACCGCCCTCCAGCAGCCTGCTGGACCGCTAGAACACTGCCACGTGACAACAGTCACGCTGTCGGCACATGACACGAATTCTCACGTGACCCACACAAAATCAAAACCGATACGCTCCCCATAAAATACTACTGCTGTTATCAGACACTCACACACCTCTCCACCACCACCACCACCACAATCCTCAGCCGTTGGATCGGGTCATCACGTTTCGAACATGTGGGACCCACCATATTCTTATTCCTCATAAAAGTGCGAGTAAACACACAGAAGAAACGCTCCGATCTCGAGAAGATGTGGGGTCCATCAGCAAAGAATGAAGGGAGGTCCACGGGCTCAGATGCACCCGCACCGCACCGAATAATTAACAAACGTTAAATACATTTTTATTAAAATCGAGTACTACTCGTAATTAAATAGCAACCAATCGGCCACTAACAACAATGCACCAAACCAGGAGACCTAAAAGCTCCCCTCGGCTGCGGGGTCCACACTCACAGTAATTGACCAAACTGCCCTTATCGTGTAGAACAAGATTTAACTCGTGAGAGTGGCATTTTCGTGTAAAAACACGAGAATTGACGGTCAGTTTTGGTATTGAACTGCTTTTTGATCAGATTAAAGTTTTGAGAAATAAATTTTCAGGCAAATCAGTGAGAGTCTGAGAGATCGAATGATAATTTTCGCGCTGACGAAATTGTCCTTTCCGTAGCGAGAATCTAACGCGAGCTTGCGAGGGTGTTTCGGTCAAGAGAAAAGGAATGACAAGTAATCAGAAAAAGAGGCGAGAAGAAAACGTGATGCACGTACTTCCAATCCGCTGACCTCAGTCAGCTGGACGTTAAATACGAAAGTTCGCAGGGGCAAATCGGTCCGACGAAAAACGAGTAACCGCCGGCCGATCGGCGATCAATCCCGAAATGCTCGGGAGAAGGAAATCCAAGCAAGAGAGAGCTACTTTTGTCAACAACTGACGCCGAAAACGACGCCAGTGGCGAGGGGCAAAATAGTCTTAACAGAAAAAAAACAGCCACCTAGAGAGAGAGAGAGGAATGACTCGTCGACGAACAGACACCAAAAACAAAAACAAACAAAAAAAGTCTCCGAGAGCAGAGATCAGTGAACCAGAAATCCAGAGAAGAGAGAGGAAGAGACTATAAACCTTGGATCTGCCGGAGGAGTCTTCGAATCCGTCGGCGGAGGGGGAGGCGGCGCCGCCTCCGCTCCAGGAGAGAGGCGTGGTGGGGCTGCATCTGGCGGACTCCTTCCTGTGAGAGTCGGAGGAGGCGGAGGGAGGCCTGGTGCGAGGTAGCCGGAGGCCCCAGGCTGGAGGAGGAGACACCAGCGCCGGCGGCGAGGCGTGAGACTGCTTGAGGCGCAAGAGTAGGTCGGCGACCACCGCGTCGTCGGTCATGGCCGCTCTGAACCAGTGGTCCCTCGTCGGAGAAGCCATCTCTCCGTCTTCTCTAATCGATACGTACAGTAAATATATAGATGCGATTCGGTTTTGGAGAGAGCGAGGACACAGCTAAACCCAAAGGATTGAGAGAAAATGAAAATGGCTTCTCCTATTGGATTCATCTCTGTATTTATATATGGACTTTTTTAAAAAATAAATAAAAATAAATATTTTATAATATTTGTGAATAGTTCTTCGTTTTGTATTTGGATGTGGGGGCCACTTGTACACGTGGCACTGGGATTAAATCTTGTGTTTTCGTCTCATGTGTGATTTCGAAATGCTCCCACCTAACTTTAGTATTTGTATATTGACCCCTCTTCTATATTTATTTTCATCTTTCAAGGAGCTTCGAAGTAATTTACGCGCAAATACTATTGATAGTGTGGTGACATTTTGAATTTCGGAAGCCTCTATGTTAGGAAGGTATGATCGAACTTGCATGAAGAGGCTCGACATCAATTTAATTTAAGCTTGAACTAGATTTTAGGTTCGTATATCTAAATAATTGAATTTAAGAAGGTGTGGTGAACGTTGGTTCGCTCATTGCTGTTTAAGTACTTCATTAAATGGTTTCTAAGAAAAGAACAACAAGTACATACACCAATCCAATTTCTTATTCTTCTTGTTTCTACGGGCATTTGACAATATATATTCTTGTACCTATTCTTCAACTTTTTCTTTATGTGTGTGGGTGATCAACATTCGTTGTTCGGTCAGTTATTTTTTATTTTCAACGTTTTTATCAAATCGTAAAAATATTTTTACTTTCGGATTCGATTCCTCTTTTGTCCCCAGTTTTGATATATATATAAAAAAAATCAAGCCTTGCATCACCAAATATCATTTGACGAGGAGGACTAGTTGGTTTAGGTCTAGTGCGATGGTCTAGAACCTCATCTTCGACAATCTACATAAGAAATGTTTTTCATGTAGTAAATTCGCTTAAAGTAGTTAGGATTGAAACAAACTCATAGAAATGAAAGTTAACATTTTTGGACTCTCGAAAATGTACGATGTTGCATTTGCGATAAGAAAATCAAATTTCACACTGACTCGTGAAATCTAATTTCATCACAACAATCATGATTGATGTATATACCACATTCACAAAGTCGCCACTCATCATCTCACCCGACATTTTATGGTTATATATCTAATTTATGTTTGTACGCGTCATTCTCTCGTATCAACCTAATTTTTTTTTTTTTTGGGTTAATTACACTAAGCTGCTATGAACTATTG
>JAYMTH010000293.1:0-23345 GCA_036897465.1 Pelargonium australe
AATACAACCGTTGCTTTATCCTTACTCACGTCAGTGGCATATTTTTATGCAGGTCTTACTAAAAAAGGATTGGCTTATTGTGTAGTTTTTACTTAATGGAGAAGAACCCCCTTACCTTAATCACTAAATCCAAAAATAGAAATCTAAGGGAACCCTTTCATTTTTACAACTCTTAATTTTGAAAGGGCTTATTAAGGATAGATCCTAAAACCAGATTTAATAGTCTGACTAACTTTTCTAAAAGTGTTTCTTTAAGAAACAGAAGTTCTTCATTTTCTAGATTACTAGAACTATAAGCAAGACCAGAGACCTCTGAGCCTTCTTTTATTTACTAAATTGAGTTCTTTGTACTATATTCCCTAGCATCTTTCTTATCATTATCAGAAATTGGGAATCTAGAAACAAAGGAACATAAACGAAACTTGCTTAGTTCCTTATCTCTTCCAAAAGAGCTTAAACCCCTGAAACCTATTTGTAAAGAATCTCTAAACTTGTAAAATTCCCGTCATTGCTTCAAAATCTTATCCCCTACACTTTAGTATCACAAACCCCTTTCTTTCTAGACCTTTCTTAATAGCTATACCTTTCTTAAGAAGTATAACCTTCGTATTCACTCTCTTATTAATACCTGGACTCTGCAGCTTACTCTTATAACAACCCCTATACCTTTCTATCTATTCTCAGACATTCTAGAGTTTTCTTAGTCCCTTGTTAACTAGATCTGCAAAATAAGAAAACAGGTCTTTACTTTATCGTAAACAAATGGACCTTTAGCCCTAGAGCTCTCTACTGGCTTTCCTTTAATATAAGAATCCCTGGGGCTTGACGTGACTGACTACTACCTGGATCAGAAAGATAAGAAAAAGCTTGACTATATACTATAAAGGTTTTGTACTTCTAATACATTATAAGTCGATCTAGGTTACCCTTTATAAAAAAATGACCGCTTTTTACTTAAAATGGGTTGTCTTATATATTGGAATTCCCGAGTAACTCTCTTTTTTTACTCCGCGCAAAGCTATGGGCTCTTGTGTCCTTTGTGATATTTTTCATAATTTCAAAATGAAATCGAAGGAAGAGACTCCATTAGTAAGCAAGGGTTCCGCTATGCTTTGTAAAAGAGAGAATTCTCAGGAGACTCTATATATTCTAGCTCCTATGTGCCTGCCGATAATAAAGCGTGATACTTTTCTGCTGAACTGGGAATCTAGTTAACAATTAGATGGGAGACAAGGATCTATAATATGGGTTTCAGTTTAGACGAGGAGGTAATTTCTTTATTGATAAGGGGTTTTAAGGAGTCAGACTCTAGAAGCGCTTTGCCGAGTCCTTTTGACTTCCTTTTCTTATATTAATAGACCTTACTTTAGCTTGAGTTCCTTTATTCTCTAACATCTTTTTTCTATCTAGAAAGAGACCTAGAAGAACCCAGCGAACCCCAAAAGAGGGATCCCCCTTACGTTAATATTCATTAATAAACACATCTTTTATTTATACTAGTTACTCGTAAAGACTCTCTTTATATGTCTTCCTCAATAACTCAGTGGTAGCGCACTGTCAGATTAACCGAACGGGCATAGGTTAGAGTCGAGGCATACAAAGTCACATCTCAATATGGCCCAAAGAGCTTCCCACTATTCTGAAAATACTTAGAACTTCCCTTGACCGGCGAACGCGAGCTAGAAGAACAAATACCACGTTGTATTACCTTATCCACTGGGGTATCGCTAGCTTATTGGGGTTGTAGATTTTTCTAAATCATTGGTGTCAATCCTGCAAGCTTGTTGGAGATCATTCTGACGAAGACGTCCTTTTTGAACGGCTGTTAGTCGTAATTGCCCTCGAAATGCCTGTCAGTGGAGCTTGACAGATAACACGAAACCTTAATTCATTATGACGCAGACTGCAAGAATCCCTGCTTGTGTACCAAAATAGGTAATTAAAAAAATATAGTAAATAGAAATTAATTTAAAAAATGTCTCGGAACAGAGAAACTACAAATATCTAAAGCCCGGTGCTTTGGGATAATAGAACCTCCCGATGTTAAAAAAGTTGCTGAATTCAGAAATTACTTGTATATTCCAGGCCTTCTCCTTCTGTCTGAGTTAGGGGATATTGGAAGCACCCTTCTAAGTCAGTTGTCTATTTTCTTACTTTTAGACTTCTAAAATAAATTCAATTTTGCGTTATATCTTAATCTATATTAGAGAATCTATCTGAGAGGACGTGAGCGCTAGACTAAACAAAAGGCACCTCAACAAGAGCTTATGGCATGCCATATTTAAAGGCGCAGAGTCCTGTTCTAAATAAGGGGACAAAGGCTTTTTTAATTTTCTACTTATCCATGCCATGTACTAAATTACACTTAAGGTTTTCTTATCACCGCCTAATAGGGACTCCTTCAGAGCAAGTACTTAGTTCACTTTTTTTTTAGAGAGATGCTTCCGTAAATTCAGTAGTCATCTGTTGATTAGTTTATTTTGTCTCTCTTTCAAAATAGAGTACAAGGGTGAATCTCGTGGTAAACTCTCAGGTGCACGCTTAAGGCGCAATAGGAATATGGAACTATTAACCCACTGGCGAAGGTACCAAACTAACGGAAATGTTAAAAATCTTGAGACTAGTTATGCTTGTTGTACTGATCTGTAACATCTTCTGAAAGACATGAAGGTTCTGGGTTAGTGTTTTGGGTCTTGGCTCTGAACTTTGTGAAGAGGGGCAAGAATAAGTATGGATTCTCTTTTTACTTTTAGCAAGTTTTTTAGGATTCTTCATTTATAAATTATTCGGTACGTTACCCTGTTTTTGGGTATAGTATGCAACGATAGAATTTGAATGTATTTGATACATGTCATAAGCCAAGCTAACAAGCTAAGGTGAGTTTTGAAAGTAGAACAAAGATCTCGTATGCTATATTATAGACTAATAGTGAATTTAAGGAAAAGGATAATAGGACGTAATAAAATCTAAATAGGAAGCTCTCCTTCCTAAGCTGTTTGATGGGATACTCTCAATCAATATAAAATATATATATAACTTACGAGTACACTTTGGTTGTAATTTAATAACAGGGTTGGAAATAAGCGGTTTTAGTACTACCCTAAGAAACTCTTTAGTAAATAATCGTCAGAATAAGTTCAAGCTTTTAGTTCGAGCATTCTTGATGCCTATAATTCTATACATAGAATTTTTAGTATATCTTTTTCTTTCTAATCTTTGAACGAGCTATTGCACAAAAAATACAGATCTCAAATAAGAACTTAACCAAACTATTGAAACCGAGCAGCTATTTCTAATAAGTCCAAATAAGATTCTATTGCTTATAAGCAAGGCGCTGTACGAGGGTACCTTTTCTACGTGTTCATAACTTTGCTTACAGTAATTCAGTACATTCTAATTTTCTTATGAAGAAATGTTATAACAAAGAATTCCCCTTTCAATTCTAAGAATTGGTGGTACTTACCTTTAATAAAGCTTAGGCAAGCCTTGCCTTCTAGTCTAAGTACTTTTTAGAAAGCATATTATAGGCGTAAGCTTTTTCTTAAGACTAATACTAAAGTTTTCTAAATCCCTATTAGAAATCTGAGATTCCTTATTATTGTTGAGAATCAAGCTAGGTTCTTTTATGTATTTTTCAAGACTGATGTCAATGATAGAATTATCTGGGAACTCCCTTATTTAGTGATATAACCCAGTAGTTTCTAGTTATTTAGGGTGCCCCCTTCTGTAATGTCTAAAATTATGATATACAATTGAATTGTACCTTAAAACCCGGAGTAACTTAGATTTATCTAACAGATTCTTGCTTAAGTATTACGCATTCGACTAAATCTCGCTACCAGAGTCTCAGTATTGAAACTAAATTTTAGGAGATTAGAAAAAAAATAGAGCTAGTGATCGAGAACTAAACAAGATATCTAATGAAAAATATCCATACGATTAAGAATAAACAGAACTACACTAGATTTTGTACTCTAGGATTAAAAACTCTGAGAAAAAAAAAACTAGTAAGTCAACGAGTTCCTAATCTCACCTAATATCTGGAAGAAAAAAAGAAAGAAGTAAAACCCAGAACTTTTATCATACGTAAGTCCTATATACCTACTAGCTATGTATTGATTTCATTTTATATCCTTCTAACTTTACAACTACTTGTATCCACTTATTGTTTATAAGTTGTATCACTTGCCAGCAATTCTTTCATAATAGTATGATATTCACTGTACTTGCTACAAATTTATTAACTAACGAATCTATAAGTAGAATTTTTTACTTTTTACCTGTTTCGGGTTTTTGTTGTCTAAAATTTAGCAAGTAATTTCTATGGCAGACACTGGTTAGTGGAATAACGAAGGTTCAAATCGGACATACGACTTTCAGTAAATTTGAGGAGTGCCCGAATTAAAAGAAATCCTATATAATTGCACCCTTAATAAGACATTTAAAAGAAAAAAACTAAGCAATAGAATATCTCTATGAAATCGGGTTAGTAATATAAATAGAAAAGAGTTAATGAATATTACTCCTAACTTTGGAGATAGGCTCTTGTTATTATCTCTCCCTGACTCAGTGTGGATAATGAGGTAACTTTATCTAATACGGAATCCGTTCAAATATGAAATTTGATAAAACGAGTTGTCAGTAGTAATTTAGGATACTCTTTTCTAGTATGGTATAGTACTTGATCTAAAATCTTGGTACAATCTCATCCTTGCCTCTTTGTAACCCATGAAAGTTCTCAATAAGATATTTACTGAATCGACTAAACATACTCAACACTCTTGTTACCGACAAAAATGTAAGAGCTTTCAGACTTATACTGTTACTACTTACTCGATATGGTGGACATAAAAAGAAGTCTTTACTAATTAGGATTTTGTACAACTCCTTAATAAACGAGTACTTTATAATAATAGGAAGCAGAAGACTTTTTAAGAATATAATGTAAAACTGCCCTGGAATAACTTTTCACTAATACTTGTATATACTCACAACATTTTACAGGATCCCTCCAAATAGGTTCAAACAAAAAGGATCCGCCAAGCTTAATAGGAATCCATATTATATAGTAGTATTGTACTGACATTTTGTGATTTACAGCTAAAAGGAGTATCCCGAGGGAAGAAGTTGTATGTACCTATTAATGAAATACTTGTTGTCAAAAACTATAAAAGTAGGACAAAACTCTATTAAATACGGACCAGTTCTTACTTTATTTTGAGATTATATAAAGAAAATATTCCTTTTAGAGCCACCCAGCTTTAATATTGATATCGGCTATAGTAATGACGCAGATCTTTGACAAACAGGAATAAAGTAAGGTTCACATCCAATGACAAATAATATATAATCGAGTTAAAGTTATCAACTAGGAATCATAAGAATAAACTTCTCCTCGAGTCCTTTGAAACCAGGATTCTATAATAAATTCTAATCTAGCATCGCAAAAGCAGGTTTTTATACAATAAAAGCAATTAATGACAAAGAAAGATTATACCTCACGTCTTAATAAATAGCAGCGCTTTCAGGGGCTTTTTAAATTTAGCATGGAACATCAAGAGGTCTCCTACAAACTTTGTTAATAACAAATATTGAAATTCCTAAGAGAATACTAGGATAGATTACTTTTCGAAGACTTAAATCACAGGGGGCCTCACAAGAGCAACCCTATTTCTTATAGACGCTCTTTACTACTCTTGCTAATATTCCGAAAACGGATACCCTTAAAAATAACGTCGAAAAACAAAACTGAAAAAAGGTATTATTCATAAAGGAGCCCCCTTTTGGTGCACCACCAAACTTACGATGCTTTCGTACTGCCTTATACAACGAGATCTTTTCCTGTAAAAAGCCCCTACCATTTGAATTAGCTAGTATATCAACCGACCCATTATGACTTAGCTTAGTGGCGCATGCAATAAGGATTCTCCGAGGATTTTAAGTCTAAAATACTTGGGTAAATTGAAAACAAAGGGGATCCCCTTTTAGCTTAGCATGGAGCGCAGGTATACAGCGGGTAATCATTACTAAGTAAAAATTGAACACTCTCGAAAGCTCGCATACTAAACAGATTTTGGGGTATGCCGCCCCATCTGGAGCAGGGTCTAGAACTTCATTCTTCTAAAAGGTAGCTTTGTATTATTCCATTCCCATGGAGCTAGAAAGACTCTCATTAGCGTTCAAAAGAAAGTTCCTTCCAAGGTAGAAGGTAGGAGGTGACCCAGGTTAGATTCTATAATTTATCATGTTGTTTTAAGTGAAATCTGCATTATAAGTCAAAGAAGGCTGCGTACAGAATATAAAATTTTATCAGAGGGCACTTTTAATAAAATATTTCCAAAAAATGACTCTAAATTACCAAGTTTTACACAAGCCTCTTAATGTAAATAATAACAAGGAATATCTTTTTTAGACCAGTATCCTTAGCGGGTATTGCAGCAGGGTAATAGGATTCAGAACTACTTATTTAAGTTTTTTCCAAGGCTTCGCTAATTGAGAGGTCTTTTAGTACTCTGTATTTTAGCTTATATTATAGCAGTTTTGATAGAGTAACACTCAAGTATTCAGTATAACTTTTTAGTTATTAGTAAACTTACCCAGTTAAGATAAAAACCGCTTAGTAGAATGAATTTTAATCATTATAATGACTATTATAATCTATAGTGCTGCTAAGATTCTTGTGTTAGACTTTATGAGGGAAAAACAACTTAATAATAATATAGGACGTATGGGTATCCATAGATACGCTTTTTTTTCTAAGACAAAACTTAGTACATAAAGGAACCCCTGTCAGCTACCAGGCCCGCGTAAACCCCTGTTTTATCCTCGAGCTATAACCTTTAGTACTCTCAGCATTTTAAGGATATCTTTTGGGGGTGCTTTCAAGATTAAATCTAATTCAAATTTTTATGAGTTCCCCTAGCCATAGTTCTAGAGTAAAAGAGCATACTTAAATATTAAAAGAATAGTCCACGGTTCAAAAGCAGAGTTAAAGGAACGAAGTAACCCTACGGTAAAGCACACAACTAATTATATATGGTCGAAGGTTTTAATCCTGTTGTTACTCTACAATGCCCATATATTTAGCTTACTAATATAAAACGAATTAAAGCAAAGATCTAATCAGAGTTTCTCCTTGTTTAGTAGGACATCCCTGTTAAAACCAAAGAAGGGTTTTATGTCACTAGTTTTTAAGTAGAGCGCAGCCGGCTTCATCCTTAGTAATATTTTTACTTTATCCTCTTAATTCCTAGCAGAAAAAACCAAAACATACACTCATATCCTAAATATTTCAGAACTTATAGGACTGAGTTGCCCGTCTCAAAAGGGAGCCCTGTGATTGCTCTTTAATTTCAGATTCTTCAAAAAGTATTGCTGGTGACCCCCCCCTCATGTTTTTGATCCCTATAGAGTATAAATTGCGTACAAGTTAAGCTATAGTAAGTGTTTTTCATTGTACATTACTTAACTATTTCCTTATTATATTAAATGCTAGAACCAAAAAAGCGAGATAGTAAAAACACAAGTAGGGCTAGATACTCTTAATACATTCAAAATTATCCATTACTGTAATTTTACTTGATTAAAGGGGGGCTCCCGCGATTTGAACCATTGCATGTCGGATGCGGACAGCTTCGATTTAACCATCAAAAGGAAGTGCTGGGTCGTACTAGCTTAATCTTTTTCATAAACCTTTAATTGAAGAGGGGCCTTTTACCCTATAATGTATTTGATAACTAAGTGATTTAATTCCGTCGGAGAGCGAAGGATTACCAGAGTTTTTATTAGCTAGAGCCCTATTATATATATATATATGCACGGAACGGTTTTTTGCTATCATTCATATAAAGTCTGTCTTTTTTTGTTTTTGGTGTTGCTGCTAGTGTAAGGTGGTCTATACTCTAAGACTACTAATTGCCTTTCCCTCCTTCACTACGTTTCAGTCAGGTAGATGGATTTATTCATTATACCCCCAAGGTTTTGTATCCTCTGTAACGATAAAAGCAGGGAACAAGAGGAATAAAAAAAGGGTTGTGTAAGTAGTAAGTTTCTCAGGGCTAAGAGTCTTTTTTTCTAAGGTCAAGTAAGCCCCATAATTAGGAATTAAATAGAATATAGAATGGAGTCTTATCTCATAAGAGTTTTTATTAGTAAGATTTTCTTAGATTTCTTATGCACAGAGTAGTATATTTTATATCTCCAAGACTTTATAGGTGCGGTTTCTCTACAGAAGAATGCTTAAAAAGTCCCCTGTGTTTGCAGTTTCAAGACCTAGAAAAGTCTAATACAAGAGGCAGCTCGAAATTTCTTTTTTCCAGGAATCACTTTAGCGGAGTTCTTTACATAAAACTAATAATAACCCAAACGCCGTTTTTGCATGGATAAGCACTTCAGCCCTAGCACGAGTTTAAAAGTTATCTTTTGGTGAGCAGCCTCCCGAGAGTATCCATATATTTAATATACAAGTTTCCTTAATTTTACACAATTACTAAGCGCCCGATACACCAGCAAAATCCGATTTTTTTCTAATAAAAGAGGAGATTTACTAGTACTAATTTTTCTTTTATTAGTTTTTGTACAATTAGATATTTGTGCTGAAACGCTATCATATCGAGTATACTCCTCCTTACTTTAGAGAATATTCACTAAGTGTGTCAAAAAGGTATAGATACTCGTGCTACTTACTAGTAAACTAGGAAAGCTTCTTTTTTAGCGGGTACAACTATTTGAACTTCTGCCTTTAACACCGTCTATCTCATCCCACAAATACCAAACGTGGAGGGATTAGTAAATAAATCATAATCCGCGGAAACTCTGGACATATTTTTAGGTGCTCAAATAGAGCTAGGTACTTTTTTATAATAGAAACGGCGATTATAACACATACGCTTTACATTAGTCTGAATAAAATTCGATCAGAAGCCTTATCTGGATAAATTTAAATTTAGGAAGCAGGCACTTCCAGGGTATTTTAAAAGCAATCTGATATTATAACACTAAGAATTTTTTGCCAAATTACAAGTTTCATCACTTCGGGAATAGGTATAACAATAATCAAGACCGCCAAACTAAAAAAAAAAGTTTGCTCCTCATTGAACGCGTATTCTGCGTACTCCTGCATTAGCACTAGCTTGGATATACTTGTCACGAATACCAAAGGTATATTTATAATCTACCCGTATAAGAAAAATAGGCACCTAAAATACAGCTTAGGAACTACTCCTTCTAATATATTTGTAACAAATTATTATTAGTACAAGAGCAAATGGGGACAAAATCTCTCTACTATATACCCTAGAATTCCAATAAATTAAGTAAATCTATTACAACTCCGTACTTTTAATCTCATACTTTGAAAAGCCTTAGAGCCCACACACAATCTTATATTAAATATTAAGAAAAAACCTAGAATTATTCCATACATTTATTATTCCATACATTTAAGGAAGAAATAAATTAGCTACACTTTAAAATGTATACTTTATAAAATAGATATAAATTGAACGTAGAGCAGCTCCCTTATTTTTACTTTTTTGTAATATGAAATTAAGGATTCTTAAATACCTATATAAATTTTCTAAGAAGAAATCCAGGAAACCGGCCTCTTGAAAGCACTACTTTGTCGAACTATAAATGTTCTCAGTTATATATTAATATTATAAGATTATCTTGAGAATACCCTAAAAGTAAATAGGAAATCATTATACTTTTGTGTATCTTAACAACTTATGAAAGGAATTCTACTATTATAATTAAAAGAAACCCGCAAATTCTTAGCTATCTTTCTATTCCCTTTTGTAAACAAACAGTATAATTTTGCCAAGAAACTCCCTTAAAATGTAGACTCGTATATAAGTATAAAAATAAGAGGTAGGGGGGAGCTGCTCATCATAAGTCTTTTTGTAGCATGTAGTGCTTGCTATTTTTACTTTAAATTAGAAATTAGAAACAGAATTCTATTTGTTATAGGAATCCTATATTCTAGAAGCCATTTCAGAGTTCTAGCTTTTCTGAAAGTTAAGTATTTAAGAGTTATAAGTATAATTAGCGATATACCGTGATATTTATTTCTTTTTGTAACTGGCTTCCTATTATACCTAACAAAAATGAATAGGCCACACCTATCCTACACGGGATTAAAAAAAGCTTAGCTACTTTAATAAGTTTAATTTCTTTATCAAAAACTAATATCTATAATTATGAGGATTTGAACCCATGGAATTTCTTCTGTTTCAAGTGTGCTCTACCTATATAATTTTAGTTTATGTTCTTTCTTTAATCTTTGCGAAAAAGGTATAATTTCTTCTAGGAATTATAGCTCTTATGATTAGTCTTAACAGGGTATGCCATATATTAAGGGGTATTAAAAAGCAGAAGGGGCCCATCCTATAAAAGGGGGCTCACGAAACGCCTTAAAGCCCACGAAAAAGTCAGTACAAGCTGGTTACATAATTCAACAAGCGTCTTAGATTCAGTAAAGTAACCGAGGGTTTTTATAAGGAAGACATTAATATTTAGTGTCCAAGGTACCCGATTAAGGATTATCGAGAGTAATTCTTTTAAGAAGTTTATTCAAGTTTTTTGTTTCTCAAGGCTTAATAGTTTTTGGCTATATATATATTATCCATACTTACACCTGTAGCAACTAGTTCTAATTAACGTACAAAGTTAGCATACAAGGCAACACACCCTGTGAATTTAATTGTATTTCAGCGGACTTTATCCTAATTGAGGTATTCGTCCGAAGTCTAAGAAAAGCTTTTGCACAAGTCCCTTTACATTGCGATTTCTATAAATTGAACTTGTTCGGAAACTAATACTTAACTTAAGAATACATTAGTAAAATTTACTGTGCGTCAGGTAGGGAGACTCTTTGTACCAAGTGGTAACCTCTTATTAGAGTTACTGTACTTTATATACTATTGAAAACTAGAGAAATCTAAACGAGTCTTATTCTAGTTCTAGAAATTTACTGCATTTTAATCAGCTAACTCTTTTTTGGCATTTTTAAGTCTCCTTAAGTTTTAAAAATCCTCTTATAGAGGAAGTGATAGAAACTGTAACAACCCTGTTTTTGATTATACCCCTTGTGTTGTGCTGATTTCTCAAAAGCTCGAATAGGGTCGTGATTGACTTTTGTAGTACATAAAATGCGGACTTCTTTCTTGTTTGATTCCATATAAACGATACTCGGGTGCATCCGGCGTTAGTAAAACCAAACCACTTGAACCCGCGGGTATTAGTACAATCAACTTCTGTAGTAAAGATTAGAGTTCTATGTCCCACAAGCAAATACTTAATACTTTGCAATTTTGAGTTCATTAGGTTCCCGTCTATATACTACCTAGTTAAAAAGTGGAGAAAGTCTTATAGTAATTAAAACAACCTTACCTTACTCGGTTAGAATCAACTATATTCCCTTAGCTATGGAATTTTCCTAATTACTGTACCTAAAAAGCCAAAATAATAGAGTAGGTTCAAGGCTCTTTTCACAAAATCCAGTTGTTATTCGAGGGTTATACCTTTTCAACATTCAACAGGGATCTCGGATAAAAAGCAAATAATAAAAAACCAATGGTATTCAAATTTCTAATATAACACCCATAAACACTCCATTTCAGTCTAACGGTTTTTAGAACTAGAATTTGCAGATCCCGCCTTCCGCTTGAGAGGAGTTGGTACAGACAGCGAAGCTAGGGGCGCTCGGTCAAAGCTCTAGAATATGCTATTTGTTATTATATCTGATTTCCACTTTAAACTAGAAGCCCATTCCCTGAGCTAAAAGGTATAAAGAGTTGTTTAAGCTAAAGGTTCCAGTACCTTAAACTGCCGCATTTACTATAGAAAACCTATTAAGTAGAAAGAATACGCTTTAGAAACCCTTTCTTATATCTCAGTCGCTAAAGATATGGTTTGTTAGGAAAAACAGATTCTAGGAAGTTACCTTATTTAAAAGCTCCTCGCTTAATTATATACTAGGGAGACTTTCCTCTTATTATTCATGCAGCAACAAAATCCTCGACAAACTTAAGGATTGCTTTAACTACTACTTATGTATAAATTCTCTAGTCACTACAAAACGATTCCCTTTTTTTTATTTGAGAAAGAAAAACTCGGACAATGAAAAAACAAATAAGTGCTGGGGCTTCCCTTAGAAGTTCCCTATTCTTAAAATAAGAGGATTCCAGGATACGGTTATTTTCTTTATAGTTTCAATCTTCCGTTTTTATTAATATTTGTGTAAACAGCACCCTTTAAAGAAAGCGGTCTAAATGAGAACTTTTATTTTCCTATTACAGGCTTTTTGAAAAAGAGGTGCTGAATCCTTAGCTATTTTGGCTTTATTGTTCTAGTCTAAAGAAACCCATTGAGTAGATACTTTTCTTTTATACTTCCCCTTTGTACTATCTATTTAAAATCTATACTAAGATTTACTAGCTTTTGTATACTTGTTAGAATTAAGGTAGATGGAATTTCATAATTTATTTAGATTATAGTTTTAGAAATCCTTGGTAATACCAAGAAAACTGAATATCAGAGGTAGCTTGACTTATTACTGACTGGGATTCCTTAAATTCCTTGTAACTATATAAGTTTGTACTATGTCTAAGACAAGCCCTCATGTCCTTAATTTAATTAAAGTTTGTTTTTCCTAGCCTGGATTAAAGTACATTTTCTCTTTACTAACTTATTCATCATGGCAGTTTATTACCAAGACTGGGAGAAACTCCAATACAGATACTGAGGGAAAGCGCCCAAAATTAGAACTGGAAAAACTAACCCAGTCTCCGTGCTACAAAAAGACTTATACTTGTGGAAGATATGCAAGGGAAATCTCTGAATATATATATTGTAAGAGTAAGTGTTTCCTTTCGCCCATACTTTAGTTGCTAATATATCATTCTTAAAAATGAATTAAGTTCTTTATAGCGCAAATGCAAGAAAAGGAATCATCAATTATATTTGACTAAAATAAAAGGTTGCCCACGAATGTATATATTCTTATAAGTGCTCTAGTCTCTTACCAGTTTACGAAGGGGCCAAAAAGAAAGTTCAGTAAAGTGTTTACACGATCCCTTGATCAATAAATTTAAAAAAGTGGTAGAACACTTGCATAAATTTATGGAAGGCCGCGGGTTCAAGCCTGCTTAATATAAAGTAAATGTCTCTGTTGTTCTGTATTGCTTACTTAATTTATTCCGGTACCCCCTCTATAATATAGATTAGTAACTTCTGTTTCATAAAAGTTATGTAGCAGAGTCCCACTAGTTATTAGTAGCAAGTCTGTGGGAAACCCCTCTTTATATAAAGTATAGCAGGGAATTCCTTTAAGCCCTGTAACTTATACTCCCTAGCATCCCTTTTTATTATCGGAAACTTGAAACAAAGGAACAACACAAAAGCAGCTTACTTATGAGTGCCCCCTTTTTAGAATTGTAATACGCCTTTTATCTACTACCTACGGGTTTACCATACCACTATAACCCCTAGTTTTTGATATATTTCTTCTTTTTCCACCCGATTAAGCAACACCATAACTAAGAGGAATCCTTCGGTTCAAATGCGATTGTTACCTGAGACTTGTAACTAGATAACTACGAAAACTCGAGATTAGTTATGAATAGCTTTTCTAAATTGCAACCAAATAAAAAGCATGCTCCTTAACCCCATATTATACTACTGGGCGGTGCGCGTTTTATAAGGACAAGCATGCTTCCAAAGGCAGGTATCCACTCCATTTTACATGCTTTTGGAACTTTTTATCCACGTACGGTAAGATATCTAATACTTTACCACAGAGCCGAAAGGAATGGTTATATAATAATTAGTTGCATATACATACTGAAAAATTCTCGTATGGGAATCCTCTTTTTTTTAGTCTGATATAATTAAAAACCCCGAGACAAGGAGCCATATAAAAAGGGGAGCAACCCTACTCCTTAGTGTTTTCTATTCACTTAATTAAGTATCCATTTCAGCCCCAAAATCATTGGTAGAGCTATTGTAATTACAGGTTTTTCACTGAACAGGGTGCTATAAACTAAGTAACTAAGTCATCAGGGAAGGGTGTCCCTTAAATAAGCTTAATCTCTTTTAGAAGTTCGGCTTTTGGAAGTTATAAGGGGTTAAAAGGAAAGGGTTCTAAACTCTTTTAACAAAGGGGTCCTGATAAGGCGTTTCGTTTGGGTTATCCTACATTTGAGTATCGGTTTTGCAGGATTTCTTCGTCTTAGTAAGGCAAGATTTATCTTGTAGTCTAACTTGAACTCTTGTAGTTTTCTTAAAAGTAACTCAAATCTCTGAAAGAGTAAACAAGGAAAAGGACTTAGAATACTGTCTATATACCGCCCCTTTTGTTCGGGACATTTGTAAATACAAAGTCTATAAATGAACCCACATACTCGATTCTATACTTATTTATTCCCACAAAAGCTTCGGATTTTCGTAAGTAAAGTCTTTACGTTCAAAAAAAGAAGAGCTCACTACTAGCTAAAGGTTTGACAAAATAGAAACTTTTAATCCTACATTACAGTAACCTGAGAAACAACACAACAAGAGGAAAACCTCGCCCCTTTTCTTAATAAAGATAAAGAAAAGCCCTCCTAAATTCATACTTGTAAGACCTCGTTTCCTTGTTTTCTTAGTCTAATAGCTATATTCTTACTCTTCATGATCATACCTATACTCTTTTTCTTAAGAGCTTGACTCTGTATCCCTACTTGCTACTCTTCAGAGCGACGTTTATCCCAGTCTTTCCAGCTGTATACCTTAGACCTTTCCTCAGAGATATACCCTTTTATGAGCCTTAGTCTATTCCCTTATTACCGAATTCTCCGATTTCCCTAGACCTGCTCTAACTAGAAAGATCAGAACACGAAAGCAAAGGAAAGCCCTTACCAATCTCCAAACCTAGGAAAAACAACAACAGTCCAAATACCTTTTCATAAAGCACAAGGCTCCTAAACCCAAATACGCCAAAACGTAATAGGAACCCTTTAATTGTCTAGATTCCCTCCTAACTCCCTTAACTTGTACTTGGAAAACACTCTACCTCAATCATTTCTTAAACTCCTCCCTAATACTGCTAAGGTTTACCACCTAAAATTAGAAAATACCTGAATTTTAAATGAAAAGTAGCTTTAAAGTAAAGAGTTGCTCTTGTACTCCTTTAGTTTCCCTAAAATAATCCATTTCTGGTAAAGTAAAGGTAGAACTAAGAGTAATAGTTAGGCAATTCCTCTTGTCAGGGTATTCTCTTTTAGCTTAAACTGGAAGAAGAAATAGTATTAGTATAGGAATTGTCAATCAATATAGGGTTTCTTTCCTTCCTAATCTCTAACTAGTCAAAAAGAGTAGGAGGAATTCCATTTCAATTCAATAAGAGTCCCATTTCGGCTTAGGAAGGTAGTCTAAAGAAACGAGGGAGTAATGAATCCTCCGGTTCTTTTTGTTTGAGGTCTTAGTCCATTTTATAATTTAAAGAGATTCCTATTAAGTAAATAAAAAATTTGGGGATAGGTTTAGAAGTTTTATGGTCTTATCTTCCTGTATTCTGACTTTTCTTGGGAACGGAGGAGCTCTAGTCTTTTCCTGTCACAGCTTCTAAGTAAAGGTCTTTTGTGTGTTCTGTAGTTACTGTACTCTGCAGCCTTCGAGTTACTGTCTTAGAAACCCTTCTTTTAAAAGTATAAACCTTAGGATTTTTCTAAGAGGTAGTTTTATTTATAGGGAAGTCTCTCTTGACTTAGTTACTTTAATAACACCCAGTTCTGTAAAAGTAGTTAGAGTTTGATGAAAAAGACCTTAACTAAGAAATTTCTACTTTAAAAAAACTCCTCCGTGTGCTAAGGTTTACCTAATAAAGTCAACTAAACAGGAACTCTACATATCTCTAGACTGCACTGCTTAGTTGCTTAGTTAGAGCAGCGGAATCCCTTTATAATTTAAAATCCCTCGTGACTTCTTAACAAGTTCAGGAACTCAATAAAAGAATACATTTTACCTCCAATTAAATAATTAGAGCCTGCCCTATTAAGAGAATACTAATTCTTAGCAATACCGTCATAATATAGCAACAATTCTAAAGGCTATCCCATTAGACAAGAATACATTATCGTAAGAGTAACATCTTTGGACTTTCAAAAATCCTAGCTTCCAAAACAGGTGAGCTTTAGCTTAGATAAAGAACTCATTTTTATACATTCTCTAAGTTTAGTTTAATAGGTGGATTAGAGAGTACATTCAATTTATGACAAAGTCGTTACATCAACACTCGAATTAGGTTCTGTACAAGGGTTCTAGTCTGAATTATAGTTCCCTTTTTTTATAGTCAAGAATCTCTAAATCAACAAGAGATTCAAGTATTCACTTAGGTAGAAGTTCTAGTACAAGTACAAGAGACAAGCTCTTGCCTTAGTTTAAGTAGAAGTCTTAGTCAAACCCTCAACCATAAATGGTTGCCTCGTTAATTAGCGGAAACCTTTCTTCACTTCGTTCAGACCTATACTTGTTTATTAGCGATACCCAACTTGCGTTGCCTAACTCTTACTATATAAATAAAAACAGTCTAAATCTAAGAAAACCCTATGAATGTAGGAAACCCTCTCAGGAAATGCCTTATCAAACCACTTAACCCCTTTAATATCCAAAACTGGCTTACTAAACACTTCACCTTTGTATCATAGCTTGTTGTTTCTTAATACTATAGGGTAGATGTTGAACCCAAGGAATTCCCTGACTTATGTAGCTAGTGTCTTTCCTGCCCTTCAAAGTAGGGGAGCCCTTTTTATTATAGTATACTACGAGACTTGAACTCATGTATTACGTGTATTCTGTAACTACCCGTCTAAAAGAGGACTCTAATTTTAGTAAGGGAATTCTTAATGAAATGAATAGGGTAAAGTAATAAGGGAGGCTTTTTCCTCGATAAAAGAAGTCTAAGGACAAGCTTTTTACTAAAACCTTTTGAAATTACAATAAGAAATGAAAGGAGGGCTAAATCAAAGTTTTAGTTTTTAACTAAAGCATAAAAGTGATTGAGGAACCCAGGACTTTTTAATTTTAACTTATCGATTTCTATCTAAACTTACCCGATCATTACTTGTACGGAGCTGGTTTTCCGCTTATTTTTTGAATAATAATCAATCCCTTTAGAAAAACCTCTCAACACACGAAAGAGGTCTAGATTTAAACATATAACCTATAAAAAGTAAACTTAACTAGGACCCCTCCTCTTAGCTGTATTAACTGCTTTCCATCTAAAGCTGTCCTACTTCAAGGGGATCCCCGATTCTATAAAGATAATGTCTACCGAGCCTTTACTACTAGACATTGAAACTAGCAAGCAACTTTGTATCCCACATATATTAATAGAACAGAAGAATACTCGGTGAAAGCTATCTCCGCATGAGTGTCCTTACAAAAACTTAGTATACCTAATTTTAACCCTACCCTTTCAAATTATAAAGACTCTATAATCTTATCGGTAAGAAAAAAGCTAACTATTTTATCTCCAGAATATCTCTAAAGGAGGTCAAAATTCTATAATAAGTAGAGTTAGAAGAAGAAATTCTAATTCAATAGCCCCAAAAGGGGTCCTTTTTAACCAGTAAACCCAGTAAAGAACGAAACAATCGTCCATAAACCCTAAGAGATTGCCCGGAATCCTCAGGTCTATAGTTCTCCATCCAGGTTTAGTTTCTTCTAGGTATATAATATTGAAAAACTGCTGACTTTATTGCTTACTCTTATTAAGCACAAAGGCGTTGATTATGTAGGAACACTTAAATAAACCTTGAGAAATTTTCTTTCACTCGCCGCTACTTACGGAGTTTTCTCGGTTGATTACAATTCCTTTAGCTACTAAGATGTTTGTTTTAGTTAGCTAAGTTGTGATATCCAAAGCGTGCCTCCTATGTTACGCTTATCTTGACAAGTTTTATGGAAGACCCGCTCTCTCCACGGCTTCTCGCACATTTAGCGTCTAAATACTCTCACTGCCTAGGTATTCCCAATGCATTTTCTAGGATTGGTGTGCTCTTTAACAATACTAATGAAAGAAAAAGAATCCAAAAAGAAATGAAGGACATTCCCTTAGAGATAATAAGGAACAAAACAACAGAAGAGTGAAAGATTAATAGCAGATACAATAAAACGCGCAATTTGCTTGTGATCTTTGACTATCTTTCTTTACCTATAACTGTAGAGGCAATTGAGGTCCCTACGCGAAGCTCTCGAAAACGTCTTTATGGGACGCTGCCGTTTCAATTACAGGAAAGCAAAAAAAGATAGAACCACAATGCTAAGAGGAGGAAGTTCTCCTATTTTTATTATCCGTCATTATTAAAAAAAGCATCCCTTGCGGGGGCATGCTCTTTAAGGGTTACCGGCAATTCAGAGTTTTTTATCTAAAAAAAAACTTATTAGTTACAAGAAGTCCTTTGATACTTGAAATCCTATTGTACAGCTAATTAAAATACTTGACTTAGACACGGATATATAGAAACTCCTTTGTTGTTTTTCCTCACTTGTTCTGTAGTCTTGAAAGAAAAATAATTTGGGGTGTTTGAACTTTGTTTATAGCACTCGTACTTGATTAGCAAATTTAATTGCTTAGCTTATATAACTTGGGGCTCCTATGTTTACATATTTAGGTACGCCTTTTCCTAAGAAGTGTAATAAATTTCGAGGTAAGAAAAAGGAAGCTGCTGCGTAAATAAGTGTCCTGTAATTAGATAAACCCCTTGTTATCGCAGTCACGGTTAACTGGTATTCTATTCCTTTTACAATTAAGTGTGTGGAAGATCCATACAAAGCAGAAAGCTTACCTTTAGGCCCTTATTATTGTGAAAGACATATCGTAATTAAAGTAAAGTACAAACATCGAAAAAGTTTCATAGCATAAAATTAAATTAACTTTGAAGAATACTGACTCAAACTATACTAAAACTCTTATTGCTGGTACTCTTTTCTTTGTTGAACAATTTATCCTATTTTTTCGGGTAGTCTTATCTATAAGAAAAGCCTACGATAACAATAGAATACAAAGACGGGTTTACGCAGGAGTTGTCATGTCAAAGTATCTTTTACACCCTTTATTTTATTCAAAGTAAGTGTTACTTCACAATAACTGATAGAATAAGCCTCTCTAAGATTACATTTATATAAGAAAATCCCCTTAACTAAGTTTAAGAAATCTAAATAAGGGATCCTTGTAGCCTGTGTAACAATTAACCGGCAACTTGGGGCTGTATAAAGTAACACGAATTCTTTAGGCTCATGTCTTTGATGTAATTCTAAAAAATTCTAGACATAGAACTGTCTTTGACTTGTAAAACTATAGCGTGAGTGTTTAGTAATAAAGGAAATTCTACTGCTATGCTCTATCTTTATGCGGCTGCCTTTTCGTATAAGTGATTTCACTGTATAAAACTAGCATACGACTAAGGACTTATTAATTTTGAGTTCATCAAAAAGAACGCGGTATTATTTGCTTCACTTGCATTTGATAGGAAAGGCTTGTAAGAGTGTAAAGCGAGGGATGCTACACTCAATGTCATAATTTAGATCGCCCTTACTCTTAAGTCTAAGGACGGGGTTGTCGCTATTGCGGAGGATAGCTACAAAAAGTTATATAAAGGATCCGTAAAACCAGATGCGAACCCTCAATATTAATGCTAAATCCAAAGTAACGCTTGATTATCTGTAAAAGAGTTATGCTTCTTTTAGGCCAAAATTTTAGCTTTTCTATCTAAAAGTTTTTTAATTTTAAAAATGACAAGCACTCGATTGAAGCTGTAACATCTCTATATACTTAATGTTAAACTAGAAGAAGCAACCTGAGGAGGATTCTGTTAAATAGGGAAAGTAGAAGACTTCTTATCCAGTAATAAAAAAAAAAGAGTTCATGTAAGACACTTATAAAGATACACTCACGACTGATGGAAAACTACAGAATTATATAAAGATTTTTTTGTTGTCAAGTTGTGGGGGAGATCCCAAGGTTACTAAGGAAAGGGGTCCTATTTATACGTAGCCTTTAATTTTTATAATATTTTCAATTATAAATTGCCTTCTTAGGACTTTTTCACTAAAATCACTTGCAATTGAAGATCAAGAAATGGCATACAGAAGTACAATCGCCACAAGGTCTTCATCAAGAAGAAAATTCTTTACTAAACTAATAATGACTTCATTTCCGTCTCTTTTATTAAATCTAATCGCCAGGATTCCTATATCTAGTTGCATAAGCTAGGTTTTTTTTTAAAGTCTAGGGTTTTCGCTTCTTTCTCTGAATCTTATTCTATCTCCGGGAGGACTTTACAGTGCTTCCAAATTAATCGATATTAATAGCTATTCTATAGTGACTCTTTAGGTTTTTTTATTTGATTTTTCCTTTACTTTGTACCTTAGATTCCCTTCTAGTTACATATTTTTTATCTCGATTCTTGGATAAATTATCAAAAGGGTTAAAAGGAGAACTTTATCCGGGTTAGAAGCTTTCTCTACTTATTAATGAAAAAAACCTTAAAACAATAAGTAAGCGGACTCTTTAAACGACGCCCTATAGTAGTCTAGAATGCCCTATAATATTGGTAATTTAATGAAATATTACTAAAAAAGGGCTTGGTTAAAAGTAAAAGGAATCCAGTTTTATTCAATAATTCTTGGAATATGAGCTCTAAAAGTACTGTTATTTGGTAAGTCAGGAATGCACTTTTATAAAAAAATGGAAAGTAAACTTAGTTGTAATTTCCTAGGATCTCGCCCTAATCCAAGGGCTCCCGTTTTTGGTACCTACTAGACTTTAGAATATGCTATAAGCTCGATATAGGATGAGGTCTCCTTTTCCACTAGAAAGAGAGAGGGGCGGTAACTCTCTTACACTAGAGTCTTCTCACCTATGGAAAGGGGGGGTATAGCCATTAAAAGTAAAGTGCGTTATAGGATATATACAAGACTCTTAAATTTCAACAAACTCAGTAACTTCTAAGGAAACACCAGGAAATACTCTAAAAACAAGAGCTCAGAGTTAGGTTGCGGTACACTATGAGTAAGTTAGTTTAATTTATTAAGGACTCATTTAGTCTTTCTAAATTCCTTTATTAACAAATAGAGTTTAGCAGTCCAGTTTATTTAAGTATAGGGTAAGTAATTCCTAAATTAGGAGGCTCGTTTATGCGACTAGAACCCCCGTTTTTAATCTGGTTGCAGTCTGGAGTCGTACCGAACTCATATCCTCAAGTATTCGCGTTTAGATCTCAGTTAATATAGAAGGCTTCTTCACCATCAAAAGCTGGAGTGTTGAATCTACTAGGCCTACAGAGGGACCTCCGCTATATTCGATTCTACAAAAGCTGTAAACCATACTAGCTAAAGAGCTAACCTTTCTGAAGACAATAAGTACTTTTTTATTTAGTATGATTTTCTAGGAGATTTTAACATTAAAGTTGTAATATTTTACGAGTTAGTCACTCTTATTCAGAATTAAACAAAGTAAAAGGCTAAATACAACAATTGGAAGTTTTAGCTGACAAAACTTCTTTATTTCAAACGGGTTCGAAACCTATAGCTAATTTATACCATAAGTGTCCGCGAACTCTCACTCTGCATGCAAAGAGAGAGCGTAAGATCAAGTAGTAATTAAGCTAGTAAACAAAGTCCAGGTTCATGCTTTAATATTAGTTGCTCTAAAGCTAAAGTAGGAACACTTATATATATACAACTTTACTTGCGTATAAATTTCTCTTATCTGGCTAGAAATGGTGCCTCATTTAATAAAACCTCCTAGATACTGAACTTTACAACAAAAACTGTAAAGACTTCAAGAAACAAGGCGCGAAGCCCTAAATCTCTGTCCTGATATCTATATGCAATCCCAGAGAATAAAAGGGATAGGGCTAGACTCGAACCAGCGTATGCTTTATAACTTGAGTGCTGCTTTAACCGGTAGCCCACAAGCGAGCAAAAGGATACAAAACCTCGAAATATACAAGACAAATATATCTACCACGAGTCCCTACTTCATTAGATTTCTGGACACTTTAGACACGAAAGGAACTAAACAAGGAATTCTTGCTCTGAACAAACTATGGATTCTGCTGTGTCAAGTTTAAGTGTGAACTTATTTGTAGTGGTAAGGTTTTTGTGGGTATCCCATTTTTCCAAGTCCGAAGTCCCTTTTATTAAAGTGAGTTTAGTTTTTATCCTATATAGTAAAGTCATTCAAAAAGAGAAAGAATTTTTTTTATGCTCTTAGATTTTTAAGGAGCTCCAAAAAGAAATTTAGTTGATACCCAGTATAAGTTACATTCTACTTTCCCAAAGACAACCTTATCTTATGTTTTTGTCAAAAAGGGAGTTTTTTTACTAGACTCATTTTAGTACAAGATTTCTTCTTTTTATACCGGCTGTACAATTCTAGAGTTAGATTTTTTCTATCCTATTATAAAGATTTTAATGAGTTTTTTAAATACTTCGAATCCAAAAGCCAAAAACCAAGGCAATTCCAAATGTAAGAAGCTATCTCCAGTATTTCCTAAAAGAGAAAAATGCTACTAAGATAGCCCCACACCCCGCCCTATTAAAAAGTCTCACAGAAGTCTTCAATTATTTGAGAACTGGGTAGAAACTGCGTTTTAACTAGGATATATCTCACTTTTGTACTCTTTACCGCTAGGTTTAATTGTTTCAACGTGCCATGCAAACTGAGAATAAGTCAGGGTTTTCTCTCTTAATCTGTTTCTGACCAACAAGAGCAATGTTTAACTAAGTCGTCCTGCGCTTATTATATATAGTACTCCAGCTTCAGGAAAAAGATATTATTATATGTTGGTGAGTTAAATAGAATGCGGTCTCCCATATCTTTTTCTAAAGTATTTTGGGCTAAACGTGCAAAATTATATAGAATCAAAGACTTAATCGTAGCTTGTTCCACTGTTTGCTAAAGGAGACTCCCCTAAAAACTTTACCGGCTTATAGAACTCTAAAAAAAAAATAAGTATCTTTGAAATTCTTTCTCTTGTAAAACTATTTCAAGTTCTATATCTCCTTTTTTTGTATACCTAATCCAGTTTCTTATTCATAGCTTTTTCAGAGCTATACCCTGTATTTATAGCTTACTCTTAGCTAGGCCCTTCTTATGGGATATACCCTTACTTAGACGACTTAGTATGCGAGCTACTGTAGACAGGCTAGTCCTCCCTTAGGGAATTTAGCAAGTAGAAAAGGAAATAGAATACCTATTAGATAATATAGATAGTATGATAAGTTAGTACTTTATTGTTTCTTTTCAATAACTTGAGTAGAGTAAATAAAAGACTTTGTAGTTATGCCCATGGGCTCTA
>JAYMTH010000294.1:0-23342 GCA_036897465.1 Pelargonium australe
GGAGGCGCGGCCCAATAATCCAGGTCAGGAGGCCCAAGCCAGTAATTGAGGCCAGGAGGCTCAGGCCAGGAGGCTCAGGCTAGTAATTCAGGACAGGAGGCTCAGGCCAGTATTTCAGACCAGGAGGCTCAGGCTAGTAATTCAGACCAGGAGGCTCAGGCCAGTAATTCAGACCAGGAGGCTCAGGCCAATAGGCGCGGCTCATCTGACTCGGGTCACGCCACTTCCTGTGCTTTCATGGGTCTAGCATGGTAATCTGGATAATTCGGTCCTGCCACGTGGCACTTTCTGAGTCGTTGACAGACTTATGATTTTTTGGGTAGCATCAAGCATCTTCTAATATTTTTTATAGTGGATGACAACAAAAAGAAATAAATATTAACACTCAAAGTTTTCAATTTTCTTCATTACTAAACAACCATTGCTTACTAATAATAGGGTTAATTGCAGTTTAGTGCCCCATAGTTGACACCTTTTGCAATGGCTTGTTCTACACATGATTTTGTAACTTTGAGTGCCCTAATCTTTCATGTGCTCTTTCCGTTAAGATTTCGTCCGTTAAATTGTGAAATGACAAAATTGCCCATATCAGAGCCTTCTTCCTTTTTCTATGATTTTTTCTACAAATTTCCGGTCACTTAAGGTGGCTGCCAGAAGCGATTTCGCCGTCGGTTGTTGTCAAAATTAATGGTAGATGATCATACTTGAAGTGTCAAAAATTCAATCCAAGTGGCGGTGTGGTTGGATTGTCGTCGAGGAAAGAGATCGGCACGGAGCCATGTGGTGGCTGGAAAATTTTCCGACATCAATTGGTTGTAAATCTGAGATGGGTTGTTGCCGAAATTGATGGTAGAGCATCATTGAAGTGTCATAAATTCAATCCAAGTGGCGGTGTGGTCGGATTCTCGTCATCGGCACGAAGACGTGTGGTGGCCGGTTTATTTTCCGACAAGAAAATAAAACCCTAAGGGCTGTCTAGCTATTTTTGAAATATATTCAACATGTTCCGTGCACGTGACCGGTTTTATGACGGTTTCCGTCAAATTTCATGGACGGAAAGAGCTCATGAAATATTAGGGCACTGCAAAGTTACAAAAACAAGTTTATGACAAGTCATTGCAAAAAGTGTCAACTATAGGGCACTGAACTGCAATTAACCCTATAATCAAATTCAAAATATTTTGAATTTGAATAATTGAAGTTATATTTAGTTTAGTGTGTGCTGGATTGTTTTTGTTCCCCTCAAGCAACAGATGCAATGCTTCTGAGTAATAATAGTATAACAATATCATTTTTCTCTTGACTCACTTGATGGTGTTTGGTTGATGGAAACATCATTCCCTTGTACAATCTCTGTATATTGATAACAATGGTGTTTTAGTATGGATAGACTATTTGTATAAAATTTGTTGTTATTCAATACTTGGATGTCACTTCACTTAACTGTTTGTGCTTGCCATATTGCCCATTTTCTGTGAATGAGCAAAATAAGGAAAAGTTGGATCATGTTGACATGTTCTGCATGCATTAGTATATACAATCATATGTTTATGCACTGTTTTTACTATCATACTTTTGTAACTATGGATAGCATCTATCAATAGATATGGAGCTCCTTCTGGAGACTAAAATACTGCAATTATGCAAGCATTTGAATTTCACTTGTATAATCACTTGGACATCGTCATTCTCAGGCTTCCGAGCGATCGCTTGCTTTGTTGTTCATTGTTTACTAGTTGTATAAAATCATATGCAATTTGAATGTATTTGCCCTACGTGTATAAAATCATATGCAATTTGTTCATTGTCAAACAACCAACATTCTACGTGTACAAAATTGATTTACCGAAAATCCTATGTGGTACCTCAGCATGTAGAGAAAACAAACCGGCACTAGATTGGGTAGAGAATAAAAATGCGAGTAATAACTTCGGTACAATAATAATATGTATGCTAAATTGGATTTCAAGCCAAACTCGGTACCAAAACATTTTTCACCAAACAATCCCTTACATATATTTTTAATTTGCAAAACAATATAAATGTTCCCGCGCTCTGTATCTGTCTCTCTCTCTCGTGCGCACAAGCAACAACTCATTTGTTCGATCAAGCTCTGTGCCCTAACCCTCTCCGATCTCCCTGATGGCAAGTCCTTCCCTTGATAAGAAGGGGCGCTTGGAGGCAAAAAAGAAGCAGAGAGAAGATTGATTTTTTTGCTACATATGTGACGACTCACCAGGCAACAATCCTAGAGTTATGGACAAGCATTTGAAGAACCATCACTCCGGCAATGGGAGCTGATCGGCAACAAAATGTGAGACTTGAAACTCGACTGTGTTAAAGATTTTGCCTATGAAACATTCTCAGCTGTATGCTGAAACGAAGAAAAAGGAGCACCAGCAGCTGCTGTATAGAAGGTCATACAGCATGTGCTTTAGACCGAGGGTTAAGAGGGCATACTGTAACGACCCGAATGCTCCTTAGCGATCTCGCGATCGTTCGGCATTTAGACTCTCCTCGCACACCGTGTGCTTGCCTAAGAATCCTGCAAGCAAGGAAAATATCAAAGGAAAAACCTTTATTGCACCAAAGTGTTCTTACAAAATCTGAGATGGAAAAACCTTTATTGCACCAAAGTGTTCTTACAAAATCTGAGATGGTTTGAGCAAGAGAGTCTTTCCCCATTTATAGTACAAGGCTAAGCAAATGGACGACTAAGATCTAAAGTCTAAGAGAGCAATCAATGGCTAGGATTGACTCTCAAGAGAATTCTATATAATGTGAATAAATCCCTACAACTCTATAACAATCTAGAGAATACTGGAAAAGGAGGGATGGATGAAGTGTGGGCTTGAGCTGGGCGGATCTGGGTCTTGGCCTGGACAGATTTGGGCCTCCAAGTTGCAGGATGCAATAATACTCTATCATAGAGTTAGAATACTACATGACATGTTTCACATAAAGTTTCTCACTATCTATAATAGCAGGAAGAGTTTTTTTTTTCTTTTAGCTATATTCAATATGTAGCTATGGTATTGTGCCAGTTGTGTTGTTGTTGAAGATGTTGGTAGTGTCGATTCGATATCTTACTGTCTGTAATGTTTGTCGATGTGGTTCCATAATTCTTGATTAAGGGAACAGCCCTTGTTACTATTGACGTATACAAACTATGTATCTTTTAATGTTGACCAGCAGCACCCTAAAGTTATTGTGCTGCTCCTGCTACATAAGTCAGGACTTTACACAGAAATTTTAGAACTTTTTTGTACTCTTGTGCCTTGTTAGAGCATAACATCTTGTTTTTTTTTTTTTTTTAATGTAAATATGAGTGTCTCGCGCACAAATGAACAATGTTGAACATCTACTTGCTAGTCTGTTAATGGTTTATTTGATGGAGATCTCAAGGATACGAGGTTTTAGTAGTCATCTCTCGTAGACGATAAACGAGCTTAAGCCATTGCTTGTTTTTCTAAAATCGCTGCTGGCCCTGGAACCTTAAATATTAGAATGATCCATTTGGGGCATATAAAACATCTTTGGTAGCAGACATGTCTCATCATCCCATCTCTTTAGTGAGATGAGACCCACCATTTCTCTGTTTTTCACATTATCATCTTTATAGTTCCAGGATACAAACATCCCTCCTTTCTGGTATTGGCTCGTATTTTTCTAATCAGAATAGTTGTTGTCGTGTCATTTTCGTCCCCAACAAGCCCTAGGCCTTGTCTGGTGATCTTGATTGCAAGCTTGTTCCTATAGTTTTGGGTCCATAACTGTGTGGCTAATAGCATAATACATTGTATTTGCATTGTGGGGCAGAACCTTCCATTGCATGGCCCCTACATATAGTATTTGACCAGATGATATGCAGATCTCTATGATTTTTGTGAACATTTGTGTGGTGCTTCTTGGAATCCAAGAGACTTCAAGCTTGCCAGTTCATGTGAGTAGTGAAGTTAAATGTGCAAGTCTTCAGTTTACACCTAATCTGCAATTAGAATGTTCCGATTGCTGTGGATGCTCTGTTCGATACTTCTAACGATGGCAGGTTAGTGTAATTACCCGTGTTTAATTTACTTAATTCATGATTATGCCTTGATCACATGTGCTTCTTTTACTATTATACTGTCAGTTACCCAAAGCTAAGAGCAAACACAATGTTTTAGCTTCTGTGGTCAAAGAAGAAAAGCCAAAAAAAATGTTGAGCCCCACCTTGATCATTAACTTTTATTTTCATGGTTGATCAATTTAGTGTTTTTGGTTCTAAGTAGGTAGGCAAGTTAATGATAATAATTTAGGCTGAACAGAGCAACCAAATGTCTGTAATTTTCCAGTCTTATGTCTTCTGCTGGTTTTTTTGCTTATTGTTGGATCCAAACATCCAGCTGTTGCTTGCTTTAAGCCATTTATTGGGGTTTTTGAATGAATTCAACTTAAATTTGCTTCTTGATCCACCCAACACAAAAGATAAAAGAAGAAGAAGAAGAAGAGAATAGCAAATTGCAAATCCACATGCTCATTGTCACTCTTCTCTAAAACTGTCTCATTTCTTGAACAATAAACCTTACTTTGAATGGAAGAAATGATAAAAAGTAAAGGTGACAAAGTTGAGTCTTTTTAGATGAAATCAAGATCATACAACTGTTGGGTCCAATTAGGCAAATCCTCCTAAATGAGTTAAAAATCTACCTAAATGACAATTGGGTTTTCATATTCTGCTTTAGCCAGACCACATGGGGGGTTCACTGGAGCTTTGGCATCCATAGCAACCTGACCCTACATCAACCTCTCTCTCTCTTTTCAATTTCTCTGTTTACTGAACAAATGTGTGTATAATAAGCAGAGAGATGTACATGTAACATACTTTTAGAAGGCCCCATATAACTGAAACAGAGAGTGTGTGATTCAAGTTTTATGCTTTCTGCTTTCTCTACACATTATCATCATTAACCACCAGCAGCAAGATCTATCTATCTTCTTCTTCTTTTCTCTGTAAAAATGGTTTCTTGATGTTTTGGAATAGTATTTAAAACAGAGCAGAGTTAGAGAGAGTGATGGGTGGGGTGACATCATCAATGGCGGCCAAGCTGGCCTTCTTCCCACCAAACCCGTCTTCCTACAAGCTCCACACTGAAGAACTCACTGGTCTAATGCTTCTCACACCCTTCCCTCACAGAGAAAATGTGGAGATTCTCAAATTGCCGACGCGCCGTGGCACCCAGATAGTGGCTCTCTACGTGCGCCACCCCATGGCCACCTCCACTCTCCTCTACTCTCCCGGCAACGCCGCCGATCTGGGCCAGATGTACGAGCTCTTCGTCGAACTGAGCATCCACTTGCGTGTTAATCTCATGGGGTACTCCTCTGTTTTCTATGCTCTGTTGCTACTTTAGCATCTGGGTTTTTAATGGTTTATCTGGGAAATGAAGATTTGGCTTGTTTTGTTAGTTGTTCACATTGCAATGATCCTTTCAGCATTACCCGAGTTTCGTAGTTGAAAATTTTGATCAATTTCTTGAAGATGCAACAGATTAAGCATAGTTTTTTTTATGCACATTCTGGAATTTTGTGCAGGTATGATTATTCTGGGTATGGCCAATCATCTGGAAAGGTCTGTTGGATTTTGAATATATTTAGTGTTGGTTGTAGCTGAAAACATGTCCTTATATACACTGTGTTGCACTTGCAGCCTAGTGAGCAGAATACATATGCAGATATTGAAGCTGCATATAAATGTCTTGAAGAAAGTTATGGTGCTAAGCAAGAAGATGTTATACTTTACGGCCAATCTGTCGGGAGTGGCCCGACACTGGATCTTGCAGCTCGATTGCCTCGGTTAAGAGCCGTTGTTCTTCACAGCCCCATACTTTCGGGTTTAAGAGTCATGTATCCTGTAAAGCGCACATACTGGTTCGACATTTACAAGGTAAATACTGTTTTTTTATATATAACATTTTTAAGGTTACTTAATGGCTTAGTTTATAGCTTTAAGGATTGTAATTGTTTTTTTGTCTGTATAATTTGCAGAATATTGACAAAATTCCACTGGTAAATTGTCCTGTTCTAATCATTCATGTAAGTCTCCGAACAAGAAGATAGATAGTTTAAACAAAAGACTGTTTATTTGCTTATTATTTTTTCTTGTGTATCTTGACTCTGCAGGGAACTTCAGATGAGGTTGTTGAGTGCTCCCATGGGAAGCAACTCTGGGAATTGTGTAAAGAGAAATACGAGCCGTTATGGCTGAAAGGAGGAAGCCACTGTGATCTAGAGCTGTATCCGGAATATATCAGGCATTTGAAGAAGTTTGTATCAACAATTGAGAACCCGCCTTCGCAAAGATACAGCTCGAGGAGAAGCACAGACCAGTTTGAGCAGTCCCGGAAGAGCACCGAAGTGTCGAGAAAGAGCACTGACCGGAGGGAGAAGCCAAGGCTGAGCTTGGACAGGCCTGAGAAACTCAAAACTCAGCTAAGTAATGCTGACAAGTTCGAAAAGTTAAGGATGTCTTTCGACCAGATGGAGAAGTCTCGGAGAAGCTTGGATTGTCATGAGAAGTCCCGGAAAAGCACTGACCACCAACCGGAAAGAGCAAGAGCGTTGACCGGTTGGACAGAATAAGGATAGGGTAATTGATCATTTAATTGTTCTCTATTTGATAATTTATGGTTTTCTGGGTATTGAATTGGCTTGTGGACTTGTAATGACTGGTATGGGAAAAGATTTGTGATTCCTTTACTTAGTTATCACTTTCTTTAATTCATGAACACAAAATATGAGAAGAGGACAATGTAAAAGTCTTGACTGAGTGAAGAAATATGGAAATACAATAACAGTGTACACAAGACATGATAGCAACTATTCAAAATCTACAACTACATCTTCCTTCAGTTTCTCCAGTTCTGAAGGTTCCTTACATTCTGTGTCTCAGCCCTGCGAGACCACCTTGTTGTCAAAGCACCAAATTCCTACACCCGTCTTTTGGTGCATCATGTAAAACTTGAAGAGAAACTACATAAAACTCTATATCTCGTGTATTCGTTTTATGAAGAATCAATAGTACTGGGCAGAGCCTTCTACGAGGGAGAATTTAGGTTTGTGCTCACTATATTCAACTATAGCAGATGGTGGAAGATGGCCAATGCAAATCTCATGCACTGTCGCGAAAAGTGGAAACAACTCTAGCCATCCACGATGGCTTAAGACCTCGTAAACCTCTCTTGCTGTAGATACACCCTACAAAGTTGAGAATAATAGATGGTATATCATTTGCAACATTATGCTTTATATGGTTTTCGTCTAGGCTTTCTCTACTTTTCTGATAGTTTATTATGAGCTTACACGTTCTTATGTATTTATGTTCTTTACGAATAGTTCCTTATACGAAATCTCCAAAGTATAATTGAGTGGACATTCAAATTCTAGTAGTAAGTTTTGATATACCTGTAATTTCTGCCCCTGCAACATCTCTGCTTCAAGCTCATCAAAAGTCCTGCATATAGGAAAATAGTAATGTTAAAGAATACAAACTTCAATATTCGTATAATTTGTTATCCATTCTGGAATTTTAATCACCTTTTCCCACCATTCTTTGCAAAGGCATCTGCAACTTTCCGGTTTCTTCCTCCCACTGCCATACATGATATGATTACTTCTACAGATAACTAAACATAATATGTAGAATTTAGGAAATTATTTCGCCTCCTTACAGCAGGTTGTTATAAGATCAGCCACGCCACAGCTCTCAAAGAAGGTGCTGTCCTTGACAGATGAAAACAATAGCTTCG
Organism: Pelargonium australe; assembly: GCA_036897465.1. Classification (NCBI taxonomy): domain Eukaryota; kingdom Viridiplantae; phylum Streptophyta; class Magnoliopsida; order Geraniales; family Geraniaceae; genus Pelargonium; species Pelargonium australe. Next base: position 7,788 of record JAYMTH010000294.1, read on the forward strand.
AAAAGACCCTCATCTCTCTCAGACCAATTCTCATAATTGCAGCCTGATCATTCATTACAAAATAATCAAGTGAAAAGGAAATGTAAAAATCCATTAACCTTTACCGAATTGTTTGTCAATACCTTTGTGTTATTTCCCATCTCCAAGCCATCCACAAAACCTGTGCCATTAGTGGTTAACTCCTAATACTCTGTTGAGTTTTGTGAAAGGATATAAACAATATTGTATTACAAACCTGCAGCTATGGCAACAACATTCTTCAAAGTACCACATAATTCAACTCCTTCCACATCTTGCACCTATTTATTCATAGTATAAAAACAGTTATTTTCATAATTAAGATTTGAGACAGAATCCTTTATGTAGGACTTGTGCCTAATGAATCTATGTCTCTTTTTAGCTTAGTTGTAAAGGTTAGGCACTCTATAAGAGACTGAAATTGATGAAATGATAAATGGATTTGCTCCACTTACAGCTGTGACCATAAAATAGGGAGTACTAAACAGTTGAACCCACTTCTCTGCAATCTCTAAGTTCTCTCTGTATCCAACTGTCGCTTCACTGAATTTTTCCACAGCAATCTACAAAATATCCTCTAATCTTCAGGAAGCCAACAACATAACAGAGTAGCTTACGACTTTAAAAATACTAAGTTACCTCATTAGCAATATTAGCCCCCATCAGAACACAACAGTTAATCCCGAGTTGTTCAGTTATCAGAGTAGAGATCATGCACGGACCTTCCATCTTGACTTCCATTCCTTTGATGAGAGAAATAGCCTCGACATCTTTTCTTACCTTACCAACCAGCCTCTTACATATACCCTCCATGAACTGATGTGGTGTGACAAAAACCAACATGGTAGCATCCTTCACTGCACAATTTCCCCAACGAGAACCAACAAAGAAGAATATGACATGACTATGGCATAATATTGAAGATCACTTTTCGCTAGCTCCTTTATATCATAACATGAAATTAAAAATACTATGAAAGAGAGTCATCTAAGGAAGAAACTGAGTACCGGCATTTTCTAGGTCTGGGTCGGCAATGACATTTTTTCCAAGCTTTATACCAGGAAGATACTTAACATTTTCCTGGTAAGAAAAAGGAGGAAATTTTAGAATGGAGATAGAGTTGGTCACAAGGCACAAGAGAACAATTTACAAATACCACCAGGTGTGTACATTGATTCGATTGATGACTTCTGTGAGCTTTTCACCACTCGGAAGTGTCTCCTCAAACACCCACATCCGCACCTCATCTGAGCTCATTTAGAAAGAAATACAAGTCCAATTAACAAATATGCAAGAAAGGGAAAAGAAATCTAAAACATTTGATTCTCATGTTTTGTAATTGAAGCTGACAATCAGAACACATTGTAACCACAATGTTTAGAGAGAGTTCCCACTAGTCCTATATTGAACTCAATCCACAACTACCTATCAAATTTGACAATATGTGATGAGAAATGAAACATTTGAGCATAACCCACAACAAAGAAACATGTTTATGAAATTGGGTCATAAACATACCATGAAAAGATTCAAGCTTGACAATCTCATGTTTTGTTATTGAAGTTGACAATCAGAACACATTGTAACCACAATGTTTAGAGATAGTTCTCATCAGTCCAATATTGAAAATTTTGAGCATAACCCACAACAAAGATGCATGATTATGAAATTGGGTCATGAACATACCATGAAAAGATTCAAGCTTGAGGGTGTTGGAGGCAATGAGCTTGGAAGCCACACTGCCCCAATTGCCACTGCCCACTATGGTGACCCTTGATTTCTGAGTCACAGCTTCATGGAGGTCAGAAGAATTGGTGCCATTGCTGAGGGACACAGAACCTTCCTGTTGCTGACCTTCGAATGCTGGAGACATAGATAGGAGAAGAAGAAGAGCAATGGGTCAATTACTGAGTTAAGTTGCAGAAAAAGGAGAGGAATGGGCTGGTGAGAGGGAGAGAAGAGGAGATGGATATAAGGGGAAGGAGAGGCTTCATGCGGGCGGAGAAGGCAGACACCTTTCGACACAACCTATGTGTATCCTGTTAAATGTGGCGATCTACTCTATGTTTTACCGTTTTTTTATATCCTTTTCTCTTTGCGGCATTTTATCAAACACCTTTGTGTGTGTTGATGTGTCTCAACATCTTGTGTAATTGTTGCAGACTTGCAGTTGCAGCCATGTATTCTGTATGTATCTGATTCTCTGAGAGTTACTATTATACAATACAACCTGTTTTGGGGTTGGATTGTTTCATGCCAACTAGATTCCTTAAAGAGGGTAGGGATGGCCTCAGCCACAACAAGTACACACCATTCATTTACTTTAACAAAGTCTAAAAAAAAAAAAAAAAAAAAAAAAAAACATATCTTTTTATTGAGGTTTCTCCATCTTTGTGTGTTAGTTGTTCTGAAGATGGCAGACACTCATTTTACTATCCAGTTAAAATTTTAGTCAAGTCTACGACAGTTAGTCGTTCTTACTAACATTTGAGATTTGGAATCGGGTTTCTCGTATTAATGTGTAATTTTATGTCGGGTTTCTCAAGTTTCTCTTTATTGGATGATTTTTTTTATATAATTAATAAAATCAAAAGCCTATTATATATAGAGTTTGAAATTTTCAGGAACTCATAGAATACAACTGTATTTGATATTGATGTTGGATTGGTATTAGTGAAGGCAATTGATGGTTTTTATTATATGGGTAGGGTATGTATATTTAAAGCAATTTGGCTAAGTTTAAATGTGACATTGATAAGTTTATAGCTGAAAGTAATTTGATAGAAACAACTTTTAACACTCAATAATGGGAATGGGGCTCTGCCTAATCTAGTTTAACTCTTAATTAGGTCAATTATTTGGTACAAACCCTAGTGTGACCTACAAATTTCAATTTTGCATAAATTTTGGGCATGCATTGTACGACTCATTGAATCATATTTCCGTTTATAAGTACTTCTAAATCTGTCATTTTATCCCATTTGCTAGATTTGTGACTCAAATACAAGAGGTTGGAGTAAGTTGGAGCAACTAGTTATTGGCTTCCATAATTATATTTAGCTTATTATCTTTCTATTTTTCTAATGTGAGACAACTTCTTAACCATCAATGTCTTCAATATGATTAAATGAATTTGTGCTAAGGAGTCTCGGTGATAGAAGCAGTGGCCCTCCGAAAAGCAGTCAACTGAATAAATAATAATTGAAATTGGAGTCAAATAATGTATGAGATTGACATAATAGAAGTGCTTGAAGCCGAATTAGATGATTCAATGCCCATGGTATTGTGGTTTAGGATATAAACAACTTTTCAAAGTGTTTTAGTAGTTGTGTTTTTTTTAGTTTTACTTGTAAATTTGCAACTAGAATGGCTTATGAATGTCCTATCAATATTAATATTGAAGATGTTCTTAGTTTCACAATTTAAGCAACAAAATACCATTTAGAAAAGAGGTTTTATTTTCATTAATAGTTGTCATTTTTGGTGGGCAATATATAAAATGAAGTGGCAAACCCTATTATAAAGGGCTATGTACTAATGCTACAACATATTAGTGAAAGAATGAAAGTGAAAGAGGTGCCCATAATTACAAACGTGGTATGTATTAAATTTGGTTAGGCATACCCATGTTATTTGTGGTTCGAGTGGGACTATTTTGAAGGAAAACCATTTAACAGAATTAAATTCTAAGCGGAATTAAATTCGTGATTTACGAAAAATTATATACGTATCAAACATCATACAAAGTGATTTGACAGTTACTGAGACATTAAACAGTAAATATCTCAATTGACTTGAGTAAATCACAATACTTAATGTACATGTTTTATAAACCAGAAGCTCCTCGCCATAAATTCATGGGAGATAGTGGTGGTGTTCTACATAAAATTATTTTGTAGAAAAATTGAAAAAATTTCATTGGTTTCATTTTGTGAGAACAATTGGGCATTGGGTTGGGCTACAAGATGGGCTGTTATTCAGTGGGTTGGGCTCAGTTTCTCAAATGGGCTTGACCAAATATTATTTTATTAAAGTTTCGAATTCTAAACCATATCCTTGCAAATATATGGCCCGGTTTGATATTACATTTGTGTTTGGTTTATTAAGTTACAAAAACATGCAATGAAAATTATGATCTCTTACCATCAAGCATGTGGATCAACTGGTAAGGAGTTGTTCCAGCTTAATCAGAGGTCTCGAGTTCGAGTCCCATAGAATGCAACTGCGTTAAAATTTGGTAGGGAGAACTTTCCCGCCCTTGTGATCCTACCCGGCTCGAATGAGAATTAGTCTGAGTGTGGTAAAATGGCTTAAAGATGCCAACCGCGAGTGTGCGGGTCCGTTTGAAAACCTCATGGTTTAAACCAAAAAAAAAGAAAATTATGATCTTGTATTGTTTCATGTCATGAGTTGTTTGTTGTCACGCTTCAAACATGCACATGCAAATGATTTTTTATGTGAGTCCGTGCATTGTTTTTTTATGTATTTTATCTTGATATAAAAAAATTTGCACAATACATGGCTACAATGTAGAGTTAAAACAACAATATGTAATGAACTTCCAACTACAATAGACACCGGGTTAATTGAACTGAAGACATGTTGATTAAAATAGAAAAACTATAAACACAAGATTCCACATGAATCAATGACTATTGTTCAAATCGGAGACTTTGATCTCTTCACAATGAACAGACAGTCTTTCTACAAGTGTGTCGAGTTTAGCGTCAGTGACAAAACATATCCATATATAGAATAACCAATTCCATCAACAACAAAAATGCATTTCAAAAAACCAAAAAAATAACAAAAAAATGATCCTACTTTCCCTCCCAACCCATCTAATGCAATGTATAAATACCATGCATCCATCTCAATGATCACTACCAATCATCCTCCACCATTGAACAATAAACACAAAAACAAAAAACATTCCTTAATTCACTCTCTTCCTCCTCTTCAACAACCATTCTCCATCAATTTTTCTCTTCCTTCTTCACACCACAACCCATTCATTAGTACCATCCCCACAACCCCACCTCCCAATATATTTACAATCATTCTCATTTCAAAATATTCTATCCCAAAAAAACAAAAACAAAAACAAAACCAAACTTAATTACAAAAGAGAAATTAAAATACAACACTATGTCAACCCGCAGAGTTTTTGTTCTTGCTCTCATCTTCATGATTTCCATGGCGGTCGCCGTCTCCGTCTGCTCCGCGGCGCCCGACGAGAAAGACAAAGACAAAGACAAAGAGAAAGCTAAAGCTCCGGCTCCAGCGGATGAGGAGAAGAAGGAGGAGGAGAAAGCTCCTGCACCGGCTAAAAAAGGCGCCAAAGCTCCGGCACCGGCTAAGAAAGGCGGGGACAAAGAGAAAGCTCCGGCGCCGTCCAAGAAAGGCGGTGACAAAGCTCCTGCTCCGTCCAAGAAAGGCGGGGACAAAGAGAAAGCTCCCGCACCGTCCAAGAAAGGCGGGGACGAAGCTCCTGCGCCGTCCAAGAAAAGCGGCGCGGAAGCTCCGTCGCCAAAGGGAGGCCGGAAGGGGAAGGGAACCCAGGCACCTTCCGAGAGCCCATCGGAATCTTCTACGCCGGAAAGTTCGGAGTCCCCGGAAGCAGAGGAGCCTTCCGCTGAGGACGAATCCAGCCCGGACAGCTCGTCGCCGCCGGCTCCGGGAAGCGAGGACAGTCCTAGCGAGGAGCCAAGCCCCGATTCCGACGTTGCCGATGCTCCGACTGAGGAGGAAGATACTTCTGAATCTGAGGCTTCAGCACCTGCTCCCAGCGCCGCCAACCAGCTGGTCGCGACTGTTGCAGCCGCCGCCGTCGCCGTTGTTGGGTTCTTCTACCTCTTCTAAAAAATTATCCACACAAATGTGATAGAAATTGAGGTATTTTGTTATTAGTTATTGGGTGATCAACCAAACAATTATTAAATTGATCATTTCCAGCTCTGCCATGGCCATTTCAGGCAATATCGTGCAGCTATATTTGTAGTATTTGATTTGTGTACTTTCCGATTACCATCTTTTTAATTTATCAATGAAAACTATGTTCTCTTCTCTCTTTACTAGTTACGTATACGTGCATGCATGGGTTGATTTGTACCATAACGATAAAAATAGATGGCCAACGTTCAAAAACTGATCATGAAAATGAATAGTATAATTTAAACTCAATCAAGAAGGGCATTTGGTCTAGTGGTATGATTCTCGCTTAGGGTGCGAGAGGTCCCGAGTTCAATTCTCGGAATGCCCCAATTTTATTTATTTTGCACTATAAATTGAAAGCTACTGCCCTTTTCTGTTTGTTCCATTCTATTTTAAGAAAATTAAATTATGTTCACATAACGATTAATACAAAATCAATAATTTGAGGACCATAACAAAACATTTTTGAAAATTATGTATGCAGAAATGGAAGCGTAAGTCATGTGAATGCTATAAAGGAGTAGCCGTTAAAAGTTGAATGAAATTACGATACTAAAAACAATAGATATGTCCGTCGGTCTCAATATCTGATCCGGATAACAACACAATCTCCTCTTCCCACCTCACCTCCATGAATATCATCAAGACAGAACCCACCTCCGACGACGTCGTTCCACACCCACCCCCCGCCCGCCGGAGCCCCAACTTCCTCAGCCTCAATCTCAACCTCAGCATGCACGACGACAGCGTCGACTATTTCCAGGACTCCGGCGCCGACGCCACCCTCACCGGCCTCCTCGCCATCGCGGACTCGCCGTCGTCACTGTCGCGCGCGTATTCAGATCGGGGGAGCGAGGAGGGAGTGCAGCTGGTTCGGACGGCGATGAAGAGGAGCGAGGAGAAGTGGGTGCGCTACTCGGAGGTGACTAGCTGCTCCGCGGCTCCATCGATCAAATTGAATATGCATAGATCGCTCGCTTTGAAGCTCGATTACCAGGAGATCTTGGATGCTTGGTCCGGTAAGGGCTCGCTCTACATTGTAGCTCGTGAAGACGGTGATCGGTGCCCCCAAATTGTCCCCGATTCGCGCGCCGATCACTTCCTCGCCACCGCCTCTGTCTACCACAACTTTACTGTAAGTATCTGAATCTTAGATCGGTTATTTTGATTGAAATGAGATGAGATCAGAGCAGAGTATATAAATTATGTGTTTGGTAGTCTCATTCACAATTTTGGGCTTTTTGCTGTTTGGGGTCCCATTCCAATAACACACAACCAAACCTTTTTGCTTTTGTGTTGTGTTGTGTAGTGTTGTGGCCCATTTTGGTGGTATATGGTTTGGAATTTTGGAACTAGTGTAAAATTTAGATTTAGGCAGTTCTTCCATCCCTAAATGAGTGTATAAACGACACTCGTTTTATGACAAAATTGTGAGAGAAACCGAACACTCATTTAAGATGTTACTCTTTATTTTGGGTCTGTAGGTTGTGAAGGAGAGTGTTGGAAATCTATGGAGTGTCCCGAACAACGGATGCAGTATTAGTAGCCTGAAAATGGACGAAGATGGAGGAAAAGTGGGGCAACGAGAGGCGAGTGTGTTGAGGTACAAGGAGAAAAGGCAGAACAGGCTCTTCTCTAAGCGAATACGATATGAAGTTCGCAAGCTCAATGCTGAGAAGCGCCCTCGTATGAAGGTAATTCCTCTCTTTAGCTCTTGCTATTATCATTTCTATGCCTATGACATGTTCATTACTGATCTCTTTTTAGCTGAATCATAGTTCTAACATCAGGAAACAATAAAAAAAAACTGCTGATTCGAGCACTAGACAATCACAATAACAAATTGATCACTACATTTACATATAACTTGATGCTAAAACTCTTCCAACTCGTGCAGGGTCGGTTTGTGAAGAGAAATTAACAAGAGTAAAGTTTTGGACATTACATTGCTGCATTGGGATTTATGTAGCTTGGTATATACTGCTAAAATTGCTTAAAAGTGGCACAAAATGGCCAACTTTTGAAAAAAGAGGCTTCTTTCTAGGTTCTAATCCAATGAATAATCACATACGTACATGCTGTGACGTTTCAGCAAAAATTGTACGATAAATAATCACAGTATCAGGGAAGCATATATTGTACTCGAACTCGAAGAACCTGCCATTGTATTCAGAAACTTAAAGAGAAGTTTATAAATAAAATGGCATATATCATAGCATATCATTTACCTGGATGCAGAATTTGGTTTGCCTCTGAAATTGCTGGTATGATGCTAATAGCTAGAATTGTTAGCAAGACTACTATAATATCTCTTCAAGGCGTGCTACAAGAAAACCGTTTAGCTGTGACATAATTTCCCCGTACCAAAAACATGTTTGAGACGGATTTGGTTTTGTAGCAGAATATAACAAGTCGCTAAATTTTTGCTACATGTTTTAGTACCTAACATTGTACATGGAAAGGTAAATGCTACTTGAAACTTGAAAAATTGCACACAAATTGCACAAAATATTCTTATTCTTCAGCAGATGGATGGATTGCATTATTCAACAAGATTCAGAATCTTATATCAAACAATAAAACACCTAATTATGGGGAACAAATATTTCTAACAATTAAATCAAACACAACAAAAACCCACACAGGCTGTTGCGTGAGTGGGAAGGGCGTTTGCGTACGATACTCGCTCAACACACTTACGAGTACAGGTGAAGGCTTAAACTGTGAACAAACCTCAAATGAACATAAAGTTGTCAACTGCAAGTGTGCGAGCCCGCTCAAAAACACAAATCAAATACAACAAATGAAGGATAATTAAGAGAAATGGTTACCAGGAGAAGTGTAGTGAAGGAAGCAAATAATGAGAAATGTGTTGACAGAAGAAAAGAGAGCACAAGACTTCACATACACATGCTTTTCCTGGGTATGTTGACTTGTGCTCTCTATCTTCTGTCAACAAAAAAGAAGAACCCGTGATCTCTTCTCCATCTCTGCAAACAAAAATGAAGATAGGGTTTCAAGAAGATTATATTGGTGAAGAAGAAGAAGAAGAAGAAAAAATGAAAGGTCAATATTTATGATATTTGAAAAGATGGAGTGAAAAAGAAATGGAAGGGAAGTGTAAATGGAAAGCAAAAAATGGAATATATCTGAGGGTGTAACAAGACCTCCATGTTTGTCCCATTTTAAGCTCTCACTTTCTTTGGTATACGACTTTACATGGATCTAACAGTACCTACATCTTGTCCATTTTACATTTTCCACGTCACATCACATCATCTTCTCACGACTCCTCATCTTGATAAACAATTTTGTATCATTTGTTTTTCACAGTACCTACATTAATTGACATCTCAACTCTCTGCCCCATGTGTTGTTGTACATGTACTGTTTGTTTCATAGTATTAAGGATAATCTTTCTCAGGTGGGGAGGAAATTTTCTTCATCATTGTCAACAGTAAATTTTTAATACAATTAATAAAAAAGTATTCTATGCCCAATTGATGTGTTTGTCTCGAACCCATCAAATCAGACGGACTGTGATTTGGTTTATATTCACTTGGGTTTCGATTGTAGAGTTCAGGACCGGTAACTTGTAAATAAGGGGTTTTATCCTTGTTTGGAGTCCTAGTATACCTTTCCAAGGAGGTGTAGAGAGAAAATAAATATGTAATTGTGACGATCTCTTCTCTTATCAAAGTAGAGTAATTATATGTTACCATTTTTCCTCTAAATTAATGTGTGGTTGGCCGGTGGCAATGTGATGTTTGCTTCGAATCCGCTTTCGCTTTTGGTTTAAGCTCTTGCTTCTTAGGGGTGTGTTCGCAGGCGTCGAGCGAGCATGAGAGTTTCCGTACGCTCATTATACGAAGATCAGGTATCGAAATTTCTATATACGAGCCTCCAACGCTTAAGGTAGCGTCCTATGGCATTGAAGAACGTTGGTTAATCAAGGTCGATGTCACTTAAGGTAGTATCTTATAGCGGATTATGCTTCTCCATTGACCAACCACACGACCACACGTAACCAATTGAAGACTTTATCTCTCTGTTTACTATTTGTGAAAGTGCACTATAAAGTTCTCTCTAGATTCAGATTCTCCTTACTTGAGATTTTTACTTTCACATCTCACAATTCAAATTGAACCTTTACTAATTTCGAGAAAAACCTTCTGCATTTATATTACCTATTTTTCTGTCTGTAATTAATACTAATGTTTAAAGCACTGATGTGTAGTACACAGAAATTAAATTGGATATCCAATAGAAATTGTGGGCCAATCTTGCTTTTGTTAATACCATTTCCTTCAAAAGTCTGATGCTTCAAATATTTATTTACACCGGCATCTTCATAAAATGGGCTGGGCCCACGTTTGTTTATTTCGTTTACTGTCCAGTTTAGGCCCATTTCTATTAACATTGATTCACCTTTGACGTAGAAGTAAGTGAATCAAGCTTAACAAATTACAATTTGTTCGTTTGTACGTTGTCACTCGTTTGACGAGTCTCGTGAGTTGCGCACGATCGTGTGACAAGCATGTCTACGATTTTGTGCTCGCACATATTAGTAGAGTGTAATTTCAGTTCGTTTATTATGAACTGTTTTTTCTTTTATTCTCGACCGTAATAAAGTTCTAGGGGCCCAAATTGGTGTCATCCATAGGTAAGGTCTAATTTCCAATTACTATTAATTTGAGTAGACATTTCTAGAATTTTGGTCTGTTTACGAGTAATTGAAAAGTTAAAATTAATGAATGTTCTTGCAGCTACCATGGAAGATTGTGGAACATGCATGATCGATCTCTTCCACATCAAGAAACTTCAAGACCCAATCCACCTCATCACTCCCTACAATTATATATATGAACATATCGTCTCGACCTGTAAATCAAACAACAATTCGATTCTTGAGAAACATTTCAGCAACCAACCATGTCTTCGTGCAGCGCCATTTCTCAGGTTCTTGGCGATGACCTGATTCTGGACCCGTTTCTTTCACTGGTGAATCAGTGTCCGGTGCTCAACACTCCGACCGACTGGAAAGAGACCCCGAAAGCTCATATCTTCAAAGCCGATCTTCCGGGACTGAAAAAAGAGGACGTGACGGTGGAGATCGACCAGGACGGAGTCCTGCGCATCGCCGGAGTGAGGAAGGACGACGGCGACGACAAAAACGGCAAGTGGCACCGCGTGGAGCGCTGCCGCGGGAAGTTTCTCAGGAAATTCCGGCTGCCGGAAAATGCGAAGCGCGACGAGGTCAAGGCTTCCATGGAAAACGGTGTCCTAGTCGTCACTGTCCCTAAGCAAGAGATCAAGAAACCAAAAAACAAACTCATCCCCATAAAATAATCGCTGTGTTTTGTAATTAATTAATATGGTGTGTGTTGATGTACTGTTTGGAGATCATAACCAATCTCATAAATAAAGTTTCGATTTGAATAATGTATTATATGAACAACATGTTGCAAAATATGGTAGATTTTATGGAATGTCTCAAAAGGTAGTCAAAGAAGCATTATCGATCGTTGATAATTAAACAGTGGAAGCACACAAATTTGAAACAATGTCCGGTAAAGAAGATGAGATGGGTCCATGTTTGCCGGTAGAGCCTAAACACGAGACCTCTGTTTATGTGACCCTTTGCAATTGCATGCTTGCACCAAACAACAATGCTATTTATTATTGTATTGATGACACGTACAGGGAACAATATGTAGCTCACTTTCCATATTTTTGAATTAAAATTATTATTCAACTATCAACTTTTGGCTTTTGCCCAACAATCCAAACTTGGCAACTCATGAAACATGGTTGTTTACATTACAAAGGTGGTTTCAGTACATAAATTAATGATATGTTATTTGATAAAATAAAAAATAAAAAAGTGACAAGTTGCAAGAGCAACTAAATTACTCATGGTTGGTGCATGAGGTTATCTCTAAAATATATATACTAGCTATAATATTGGGTCTCAAACCTCAAAGGAAAGCCATTTTTCTGGTTAGGTTGTGTAAATGTGTATTTTTTTATTTATGAGTTCAAAGTTGATAGTAGGTGACTTTATTAGTTATATTAGATGTCACAACAGTTCGTATAAAAAATATATATGATGCACTATTTTTTAATTGGTTAATTTGGATGTACTAAGTGTGTTTGTTGTATTGTCTGTGCTAGATGATCTTTTAAAATGTATGTTCTAAATTTGATCTCCTCTTGAGCTTTGATTTCAAAATCATAAACATGTCATTTGCGCGAGTCAACAAAATTAAAATTGGAGACTGCAAGCTAAATAGAGTTACGGAGAAATAAAGTTAAATAAATACAATTGTGAGTGATCTCTCTTACGAAGAGAATGTATTAAGACTTGTTATCATCTACAACCCTTGATATATATGGTTTGGCCGTTAACCACTTTAATTAGACCCACTTGGTTTGGGATCTAACTTCCCAAACACACCGTTGTGGAAAGTCGAGTGAGTTTGTGAGTTCACGTATATTTCTCGTGTGTCAAGGAAATTTTTAAAGTCTCTCTTACTCGGAGTAGTGTCCACGTTTGAGAATGTTTTTCATGTTTTATGGATGTCTGATGGTCCGGTTTTCTCATTTGGCGGACGAAGACCTTATTTATCATCTTCATTTTCGAGAGTTTGTTAAGCTTTTAGTTAAAGAAATTGTAACGTCCAGACATCACATGTTGTGTTTTCATTTGTAGCTTTGCCTTGTAGATTCTTATGTCATGTATCATCACATTCATGAGTATAAATGAGCCCATCGGTTTCTATTCCTAATTTTCAAATAACATGAAAGTTGCTATATTAAATTATAACTCACAATAATCCATATGCTACATCCACTGTAACTTTATGTTCACTTTGTCCTGAATGTTCTTTTCCATTCGCAAGCGTGCACACATGACACACTCACAAGAAAACACAAAACAAATAAATACTCCCTCTCAAAATGAGTGTCTTGTTTCCATTTTTTTAAAAGTTAAGAATTATTGGATAATTTAGTGTGCTTTCAATATTACCCCCACTTTTTCACCTACACCCCATGTGCATAAGTGATAGGGATAATATGGGGAAAACAATAATATAATAACCTAAAAATAGAAACAAGACACTCATTTTGGGACAAAAAATTTAGACAAACAAGACACTCATTTTGGAACGGAGGGAGTAAATAAAAGTGTAATTTACATTTAAGATAAAATCAATTATAAACAAAGTGAATGCCATTAATAAAAGCACTAAACTATGCAAAATGACAATGACAAGGAAATTAAACAAGGATTAGTCTAATAATTCCTACCCAGCTGGAGGTGTTAACATGGTTAATCACTTCAACAACTCACTAATTAATCACCCTCATCAGCTCCATATGGTTTAGCATTTTGTGTAGAAAGTTAGTACATACTGAAAACCACAATTTAATTAATTAATTATTATACAGCTATAGACCGGTAGTTCATGGCGATGCGGTGAAGCTTCATCTCCTTCATCGCCGGATCTTGCAGAAGCAACACCTTGTCCTTGTCTTTAACCCCAACCATGTGTAAATACTCTCTGTCCTCTCTCTCCTTCCCTTTATACAATATCCTCTGTTCTCCTACCTCCAATCCACACACCATTGACAGTACCATCTTCAATTCCCCTGCAATTTTCAATACGTATCAGATTTGAGTCTCCGTGTTTGTACGCTTGCTTGCTGATAAAAAAATTATGGATTCATGAGATCATGGGTTCATACCGAAAGTGGAGGTGGCTTCGATTGAGATGTCGTGCCACGTGGACACAGTGGAGACTCTGATAGTGATGACCTCCTCCTGATCGCTTCCGCCATTAACGTCTCTCTTCTGAACCAGCATGCCGCCGGGCCTCACTTCCCACTTCACTTCTCCGCCGCCGGAGCCGCCGCAGGACGAGCCCTTCTCCGACCCTTTTGGGCTGTTGGAGCCAACTCCGCTGCCGCCGTTTTTGCTCATGCTGGCCAGCTTCGAAATGCTCCGGCAAAACATCTTCGACCTCAGTTTCAACATGTTTTTTTTTTTTTGTTTTCCTGTTTTTCTTGCACTTGTTGTTGTTGGTGGTGTCTCTGTTTTTTGTGTTGTGGAGTTGGGTTTGGTTTGGTTTTATAATGGCGATGGAGGTTGTTAATACGACAAAGTACAGTGACATGAATAAAATAGGAGCCGACCTTGGAGGATGCTAAAAAACAGGAGTGTTATTATGGTAACAACCAATGGGGACCAGACACGTAGGATCGACAAGTATGGGGTTTGGGGGTGGATTTTAATATTAGTATTTAATTGATGCTAATATTAGAGGGGCACATGGGAGTTGGAGCTAAGGAACACGCTCGCTTAATTGACGGGCCTAACACTATCACATCAATTGGTCGGTTTTTCCTTTATTTTTATTTTTATTTATTTTATCATATGCTCTTCTCCTACATTTTTATTTTATTGGAAACCTGAATTTGACGAGAATGGAGGTTTTGATGGTTGAATCATAACTGTTATTCTAGAAAGATCGAAAAAAGAGGGGATGTAAATGTTTTGGTTTGCTACAATTTCACGTTCTTTAGTGTAATTTCAGAGTTAGTGTAACTTCAGAGTCCGACAATGGGTATTTTAATTTTATAGCGCATGCATGTTATAGTTCATCAGCTATCTTTTGGCCACCACTTTAGATTAAAAGCTCGATTAGTTAATTAAAATTTATAGAATCGCTTTGTTTTGCTTTTAAATGGGTGTTTTTGTCTTGATCTCACTACAAGTTATGGCTTGGTTTTGTTTTAAGTAATGAGGTGATGAGTTAGGGTGGGTCCTGGATCCTTGTAATGTCTTGTTAGGTTTAGTTTGTGATGGAGTGGGTGGTTCTCGGCAGATTTGAGAATCTACGCATGTGGGAATTGAGTTTTATAATTAGATTCTCTATTTCTATCTCATTAATTGCATGCTCATCTCATCTATAGTAAAAAAACATGTATATGACTAAACTTCGAATGTGATTAGTATGTGTGTGGTAAAAATGCTTAAAGATGTCAAACCGTCAATGGTGCGAGCCATCTCATAAAACTCATGGTTCATACTTAAAAAAAACACATGTGATTAATGTCACATAGCAAAAGAACAGAATATAAGGAAAAATTATAAAGTGTTTAATTATAAGCGTCAAACACGTACAATAATGCAGTTATACATGTTTCAATGCATAACACTTATCTATTTCTAGATAGCAATATGAGTATGCCACATGACAACAATTACTCATAAAGTGCTGAGAGGAGACACATTCTTTTGGCGCGTAACGAAAGACTAAATCATCAATAATACTATGACATATCATTAGAAATTTAAATTTAGGACGTTTATCTCCTACAAAATCATTACGGTGTAGTACCTAAGTAATTTTGTTTTATTGTGATATGAATTTTTATCAGGTTAGATATCAGCCTAAGCCCAAAAAGACTTAAATTCTTTTTTTTATTTCTCTTAATAGTATTATGATTTATATAAAAATGATATGGGTTTAATGTATATCAGTTAACTGATATAAAGTTATATCAGTTAAATCAATAACATGATGACACCTCAATTAA
>JAYMTH010000295.1:0-23324 GCA_036897465.1 Pelargonium australe
TGTATGTATATATATGTATGTATGTATGTATGTATGTATGTATGTATGTATCATCATCGTCATCATCATTCTCAAAAATGCATCTCCTGTGTTTGTATCAATAAATTAGTTTTATCAAACTATTAGTGCTATATGGGAACTAATTGAGTAAAAAGATGTAAAAAGTAATGAGCCACATAAATTTTCATAGGATAAATTCGATTGGATTCGATTCAAAATGGATCGAATCGGGTGGAATCGATTTTTAACGGTTTAGATTTCAAATATCCACGAATATGGATTCAATTTATTAGCTCTACTATTAATAGTTGATATATTATTATTATATCACCAAGTCATGTTCTAAGCAAAAACAACATGCATGCACACTTATTGCTTCATTTTTGGTACACCTAATCTCATGTTAGGTAATGCTTAATTAGTGGCATCAGTTAATGTTATCGGTTTCAATATTTTGATTAAAAAAAAAAAAAAAAAAAAAAAAAAAAATAACAAAAAAAAAAACTGAGCAGTAATGATCTTCCCCAGAAGTGCAATATTGGAAGTGCCAAGACTTTTTCAGTCTATTTTTTCTAAATATAAATTTATAGAATTACAATTTGCATATCTAAATAGTAGTTGACAATTTCCTGGGGTTGAAATAAATAACAAATGATTTGACTTACTAAGAAAATTAAAATAAAGAACTAATTAAATCATAAAATTATTATGAGTATTAAATAAAATGGGCTGTTTTGACTTTGGACAAGTAAAAGCCCACATATATCAAAATCCAGAATGTGCACTAAACAAGACAAAAATGGGCTTTTTGAGCAGGTTGATAACCTAAATGGGCCGAAACAGACAAACTTTTTACATTCTACATCGTCGCTTTGTAAGACTTTCAAAAAGTTACTCAATAAGAATATACGAGTTTTTCGGCCCAGGTCATTTCAGGCCCGCAACTCGCATTAGATTTCACTCTTACTCGTTACAACTTTTGACGAGATGTCATAATCTTGTTAACGTCTTACCACTACTAAAAAAAAAAAAAAAGTTGTCTTAAACTCCTTGTTCTCTTTATATAAACCCAAAAGAAAAACATATTCAATTGTTTTTCAAATTCAAAATGATCACAAAGTTGTAAATATGAACACTTCATATACTCACATATGCATGTTGAAAGTACAACAATACACAAAACAATTGGGTCAAAATGTTGGGTTTAAAGTTTAAACCTCCAATCCAACAATGAGAGCATCACAACATGCAACAACCAGTTCAAAAGCTTTAATAAGTAGCTAATGAACCCTAATACATGAGTAGCATCTATATACATTTCAAGCTCAAACTGTAAAAATCTTTCTCACTTTCTTCATCCTCCGGCGGCATATGGGACAAGTACCAGCCTCCTCTGCAATCCTGCAGAGTTTAGCATTTTGTTCTTCATGGTTAATTCAGTTGCAAGTTATCTTAAAGTGGTGCATAATGCAAAATCCAAGTCAATCTGCTCAATCAAAGTCCATATAGCTAGAGAAACTAAATTTTCCTAACAAGTTTCATGTTTATGATTGGTCTTTGAGATTTAGATATATTTACCTTGATCCGCACGTAAAACATGCAGCACAATGTCCACAAGGGAGGAAGAAGCAATCCCTCGGGGAATCAAAGCATATAACACAAAGACGAGGGGGATTGTTGCTGTTTTCTCCATCTATTGGAGGCATTCCTTCGAGAGGATTTGCTGTAAGCCATTCGTCCAGATCCTCCTCATCGTGCGAGTTTGAATCGTAGGATGAACCCCAGCTTGAAAGATCTTCATCTTTACGAGTAAGCAAGGGGGTACGTTCAGCTGCCATGTCCCCTCCTTGTGAGATTGTTCCATGGATGTTATTGGGTTGCAAAATGCTGCACAATCTGAAGAACAGCAAGACCAGGACAGTCATCATTCCTGCAGCAAGCAGAGACAAGAAGTTTTACATTTTTGAAGATGAACACCTTTTGTTTGATTGTTTCATTTCAAGATTGTGCAGCTGAAGAAACCTGATCCAACAACGTAAGTGACCCATCGCGGTCCATATGAAATTTTAACATACAAGGGATCATCAGAAGTGACCTGAAACGTAGAAGGAAAGAAAAATCTTAATACAGTCTTGGATATTGTTCAGGCCAAAACAAAGAAGACTGAACTTTAAGGTTATCAGAATCAACAATTGACGGTTTGGTACCTCCTCAGGACCTGGAGAAGTTAGGACAGCAGCGCTTTCCCTCAGAAGAAAAAGCTTCAAACTACAAAAATGGTTATTTGCGAAGCATTTGTAATATGCCTGAGTGGTGTTGTAGAGGAAAGCCTTTATGGTGAATTTCAGCTGAACCTGCGTAGCAATAGAACTTCAGCTTGTGCTCATAAAGGGGATTGTTGAAACTAAGAAGTTATATAACTGTTAGGATTTGATTCGAGTAACTTACAACTAATCAACCAAATTCATTATATGTCGAATTAAACTGTTAGGCTGTAAATTTGCTTGCTTAAAAAGTCAGGGTTATGTGCCAAACAAGTGATTTTTAAGTTTTGGTTAATTTTTTGGTCCATAGTGCACAGACCTTGGTCTATAGTTGTCAAAACAAAAGAACTTATATGCACAGAGCCACCTATCCAAGAAAATACCATTTTTCTTACAAGTCTACTATAAAAAGAAAGTAGTATTGATAGTGTATGATGAGAGGACAGTAGAGAAAGTGAACATTTACCTCCACTTTCTCAGAGTTCAAGTTTCCCACTGCAATATAGTAAGTAGAAGACTTTGTAATTTCTTGTTGTATCTTTCCACTTCCTGTAAAGTAATGAGACATATTAGAATAGTCCAGCAATGCCAATGAAACTAAAAGGATATGAGATTTACCATAAATTATATTCCAAGATAGAGTTGTATTAGGATATGATGGATCCTGTATCCACTCCTCGAGGCTTTCTCTGCCTGCAGTCGAGACAAAAATAAGAGAGAAGACAGAGATGAACAAAACAAGCCACTAGAAACGGTTTATCGCTTTACAAAGCATAAACTAGCCAACACACAATTTCATTCACAAACAACTAGAATACAGTGTCTATAACATCATCTCTTTCAGGGAAAAAGTAAGCAATTTGTTACCTTGGGCAATCACTAGGGTCAATGGTAAGGCATTAGGAGATTTTACTTCATAAGAAATGTCCATTTTAGATCCTTTGTTCAGGAAGTAGATCCACTCCTGCAACATAAGAGGATTCCAGTTTCATCACGAGTGTACAAATGGTGTATCAGTATACATGATCGAAAGATCTACCGGAGAGTTATGTAAGTGAAAAAAGTAAGAGAATGAAAAAGTAAAGTGGGAAAGATTCTGCCTTGTGAAAATTGACTGGTATAAATGGATCATGTGTTTCAGACCAGGTTGTTTCAATGTCTAGAGGTGGAGATTCATAGAATCCATATAGCACTGGTCCAGGCTTTGTTGCATCTATTCTTTGTGCCTGTTTAATAACTAAACAATATTATTAAGCAATAAAAGGAGCTACACAAACTGAATTTAGAGTTTAAAGTCCAACTGAGAGTACAATGAATTAAGCTCTGCAACTACCTTAATAGACTGCACAAATATTGGGTTAACCTTCACAAGGCGCGAACAATTCGGTCCCAACTGTAAGCTCGCAGATCCGTAAAACCCGAGAATCATAGTCATTGATGCTGCTGATGATGAAATTAAAAATATAAAAAAAAGTTCAAAAAAAGTTAAAGAGAAAGACACAAGGTTCTATGAAGGCTGTGCTTGGTTTCCAATCAAAATTCTTAAAAGCTATAAATGTCAATACTTTCAATGAAGCAAATGAGACTAAACTCAATAAAGTTAAATCAAAATAGGTCCAAAAAAAAGGAAAAGAGAGAGACAAGGTTCTCTGAGGCATTAACACAAACAGTTTGTGTTCAATATTATAGCAAAACCAACAAGGATGTTGTGAATTGAACTGACAAGATGACAATACTAACCAAAGAACCAAAATGTGACAAGCACAATGAGGCAAGACCACACATCATCTCTAATCTCCGACGGCGACATGTTCACTCGATTCAGCAAACTAGAACCCAGCTGCTGTTGCAGTAGCTGCTGGTCATGCTGTTCTTGGCTGGTTCTATTGTCCTCATCTTGGTTTTGGTCGTCCTCTTCTTCTTGGACCTGAGAAATAGACGGCGAAGAAGAAGATGGCGCATTGATGGAGGCTGGAGATTGATTTTGCTCTGGCTCGTCCATCCTGGAAACAGAACTCCAATTGATCAATGAATGAGCTAAAAGAACAAAAACCCAATTGAACTGTTGGATTAAAGAGGAAAAAAAAAAAAAAAAACGAACCCTAATCCAAATTTCTCATCTTGTCTCACCTGGATAGGTTGGGGAAGGGTCATCCATTGGCGAACCAGAGGTTTTTGAGAAACAGAAGAGCTCACCAAGCAGTCCTCTGTTTCTCACTCTCTTTCTTTTTCCTGGGAATGGTAGGTTTGTTCATGAAGCATGACAGTTAGTTGCAAAATGTGACTTGTTACTCGTTGACCAATGAAATGAGAACACGTGGTGGGGTATTTGAATGTTGTGGGACCATGTAATTGGTTTAGATGACATGGCTTATGGTGATTGGCTGTGTAGTATTTGGATTTTTCTTATTTTGTTTTGGCTCACAGTGCATAGAAACTTGGATTTTTTTTTTTTTTTTTTAATACAATTGAATTTACGAAGCTACAGTATATTATATATTCTAAACTAAATACATATGTAGGTGAGACTCGAAACCGAGATCTCACAACTGAAACTAAAGCCCTTGGCCAGCAAAGCTTAGGTAGAAACTTGGATTATAGTTTAAAATTTAGAGTTGAACATGCAAGCATTTGAAATCTAATTAAACTTAAAATCGATCCATCAATTTGGAGTTAGATTGGATTTGATTGAGTATATTCGTTCGTTTCACTATGAAAATCTAAATCTGATTCAAGATTGAATAAATTTGATTCAAAATATGAATTATCAACTTTAACTATGATGGAGTTGTAATCGCATTTCATATTCAGAAGCTGTGCTGATAGTTCAATATTTTGTAAAATAAGTTAAGTTGAACATGACTTGATTGTTATGTGAGTTGAGTTACATGAATTTGATGCAAGTGAATAAACATATTATATTTGTCGTTACACTTACAATTAGTTTTAGAATTTGTATCGTGTCTGTGTTCATGTCCATGATTTAAATTGTTATCTCTATAATAGACCCACATATGTAAGCGAACAAATAAATAAAAACAATTGTCCACTTCAAATCAAGAATAATTTGTCTATTTTGCATGTATTATATAGTAGCATGTGACATTGTGACTAATCATTTGGACAATTATTTTAATTGGATAGTGACAATGAGAACAAAAGGTACTAAAAAATATAAATAAATAAATAAAAGGTAACATATATAATTATTGGATTTTATGTGAATTTGTTTTTAACTTCAGAAGGCCCAAAATAAAAATCATACGTAAGCAAAAGCCCAAAGATAAATTGGATAGTGGGCTCATATTTGCTTCAAAATAATAATGGGCCCTTACATAAGCCCAATGAAGCTAGATCAAATGCTGCTACGTGTTACATTCCTATTGGCTGCTGTGTGAGCTTACACGTCAGTCAAATATATTTCCGGAGTCATCACTTTCAGTTGAGTACAGCACCGAGTCGCGGATTTGGAAGAGAAAGGTTCAGAGAAATGGCATCGACAAGATTGGTCTCCGCTACGCTCCTCTTGAGCTTCGTTCTCCTCGGAACTGTAGCTCTCTCGCAGGTTCGAATCTCATATTTCGAAAATATGGCTTTGATCCATGGAATTACATGTCTGTGAATCATTTCCAGAATTTTTTTTTTTTTGAACTTCGATCAACGATGCTGTTTTTAGGGTTTGAAATAGTGTTTGTACCGTGGAGTATTGTTCCAAAAGATCCTTTACGTTTGAGTTTGTGGTTTTTTTTTTTTGTTTTCTATTCCTGAGATGGAATTTTAGATGGTATAGGATTTACTCGCGGTTCTGATTCCGGATTTTTTTTTTCTTCTTCAGTTTGATTTTAGATCTGCTAGGGTTTACTGGCGGTTTTGATCCTTGAAATATTACGTTTGCGATTGAGATTGGCTGTCAATGTTGCATAGACACTGGTATACACGACACAGATTCGTGACACACAATTTTCAAATTACTTCTATATTAGTTTATGTTAGTTACATCAAATCATGCATGTCAATGTGTTTTAGAGTGTTGATCGCATTTCATTTTTAGAAAAAAAGGGAGGGATGCGTAAATTGTCTGGCTCTGGCACATGTCCTGTATAAACATTTGTAAAACACTGGGGGACATGTACCTGATGAGTGGCCAAGTGTTCGATACTTATCGAACACATGCACATTGAGAAGATGAGAGTGTCCGTGCATGATAGTTGGTGGTAGATTTGGCTTTAATTTTGAGTGGTCAACACATTTAGTGAAAAGCGGATTCACCATCCTCATCTCGTCTCTGACAGTTTTAAAATTCGCTTGGAGATCGTATTCTAATCGGTATGTGTGTTATTTGTTATTGTGTTATGTTAACTGTCAAGGCACCTATCAATGGAAACTTATACAACTTGTGATGCACTTGAGATTGGTTATAAGATCCAGGTTTTATAATGTTTGCTCTGCTGTGTCTCTGTTTGTGTAGTTATGTGATTAAGAAACTGATAGCTTTGCTCAAACATTACACTGAGACAATTTGATCTGTAATTAGACACCAAACACTCTAATTTGACTGTAAAGCTATCCGAAACTTAGGTTACAGTCGTGTTTGGCTTTACATTGATGAAATGATCAAGGTCTAAGTAAATGGTTTGTAATGCGTATCATCATATATATGAAATGGCCTGGGGCTTACTCTCTCTCTCTCTCAGGCAAAGAAAAAGGGAGCCTCAAAAGAAATCACCCACAAAGTATACTTTGATGTTGAGATTGCAGGAAAACCTGCTGGTATGCTCTATTTAAACTTACCAAATATTAACATTAGTCTATTGTATTCTGGGACCTGTCTCTGCTAGAATGTTCTATCTATCTGTTAGACTCCGTTTTGAAGGAAAACATCTTCGACACATAATATTTTGTTAGAACGCTTCTCAAAGAACAAAGTTTTCTTTTCTCATTTTGTCATCTAGTGAAATGTTTTTCATTGGGTATAACTGTATAAGTACTTCATCTGTGGAAAGGATTTTTTTTCTTTTCCTGAAATCTGTGTCCGCAATTCTTTTGACTGGAAAGGATTTTCTGTTGGCTAAATTTCCTTGGACCTTGTTACACCAAACAATAGAAAATTCGAAAAAGTTACCTGGAAAGTTATGTTCCCCGAAACAGATAGTGTGTAATTTATGCTTTAAAACACTCTTGTGTGCTTTACTAGGTGAGACTGAGAGTGAGAAGTCGGTGAATGTTTTTATTCCACTAAAATACAGTCTTTAACTCATCATTCCTTGATAAACTTTATCCATGTTCAGTTCATTTGTCTATTTAGTCAAAGCAGCATTTTCTTTAAAGGTTTTAGTCCTGATATTCATCCTCATGAGAGATTGTACATTTGTCTTCAGGTCGCATTGTTATGGGCCTCTATGGGAAAACTGTTCCAAAAACCGTTGGTATGTGTGACTCCCATATAATGTTGTGGATCTTATATATACATCCAACATATTTTGCGCTCCTGTAGTCACTAATTTGTACCCTTTCTGTGGCAGAAAATTTCCGGGCACTTTGCACAGGTAGAGTACTGATCCCCATATCTACCTTATAGCACTCCTATACTCATCCAGCTGGAAAATAGAGTTTCTGTTATAACCCTTCCGTGATTTATTTTACCAAATTTTGTCTAGTTCAGACTTGAGACACCATTTTAAACAATTGAGCTTCTAGTTGTGGAAGGCTGTAATAATCTTGAAGGAACCAGTAGAATTAAATGAGAAATATTATTTAGGCTTAGGGTGGGATTGCCCTTTTGTCTTCACTTGACCTACTAACTATCGAATATATGCTCGGGGCTAAATTTGTTTATTTATTTATCATTATTTCAGGGGAGAAAGGTATTGGCAAGAGCGGGAAACCACTCCATTACAAGGGGAGTGCTTTCCACAGGATTATCCCCAGCTTCATGCTCCAGGGAGGTGATTTTACACTTGGTGATGGAAGGGGTGGAGAATCCATTTATGGTGAGAAGTTTGCTGATGAGAACTTCAGATTAAAGCATACCGGGCCAGGTAGATCTGAAATCCCTTTATTTTGTGTAACTAAATACTTTCCTCCAAACCATGCATTATGCGGTAAATGAACATGATTACTTTTCTACGCACAGGGCTTTTGTCAATGGCTAATGCTGGTCCTGACACCAATGGTTCACAATTCTTCATCACAACCGTGACAACTAGCTGGTAATTTAAAGCTATATCAATACTATTTCTTTACGTCATATCTTTTCCCCTTCCGATGAGATTCTCTCAAGTGTGTTTTGCCGAATGCAACTGCACAAATCATATGTCACACATGGTTGTTAAA
This sequence comes from Pelargonium australe, assembly GCA_036897465.1. Lineage (NCBI taxonomy): Eukaryota > Viridiplantae > Streptophyta > Magnoliopsida > Geraniales > Geraniaceae > Pelargonium > Pelargonium australe. The sequence continues at coordinate 8,598 of JAYMTH010000295.1, forward strand.
AATCTATATTCCTGATTCAAGGCGATTCATCCCCTAAATGATTCAAAATCAGCACTGAATCTTCATTGATTAAAATCAGGGGAGAATTGCGTGATTTAGCCGATTTCTAATTCTCCCTCACTCCCAAAATGAGTGTCTTGTTTCCATTTTTTTGCAAAAATTAAGAATTACTAGATAATCTAGTGTGTTTCCAATATAACTCTCAATTTCTCCGCCTACACCTCATGTGCACCCATATGCAGATTTGTCTATGTGCATAAGTGATAAGGGTAATATGGAAAAAAACAATAATATAATAACCTAAAAATAGAAACAAGACACTTATTTTGGGACAAAATATTTAGACAAACAAGACACTCATTTTGGGACGGAGGAAGAAAATCAGTATTCTTCGAAATAAGTTAAAGAGATATGAAAATTGACGGCGACTGACCCCTGATACTAAGAGATTCCATATCAAATCCCCGTACTGAGAAACAACTTGTTTACACTCCGCGCTCACAAATCCCTTTGCTCCGATTGCATGGTTGATTTCAGTCACAATTGCCTGATATTTATTTGATTACAACATCAAACAATGAACAAAAACAAAGAAAGTAGTTCAATGAAGCTCTTATAGGTACATACAGTTGGACCAGCAAGCAGGGACATGCCTGAATCCACTATAGCAGCACAGCCTCCGCGACATAAACCTGAAACATTCAAGTTGGTGTCATATAATTTGGCCTTTATAGTATCAATACTATACATGTAAAGCAATACTTGATTAGCAAATGGATTAGTTCTAGTACTCAAACATATGGAAAAACATTACCTGTAGAGTCGTTTGCAATAAGGAAATCTCCGATTTCAATCTAACGCAAGAGGAAAAGATGCATAGTAATGTTAATACACAATCTGTTTGGGTTTCTTGGATATTGAAGTAAAGGATAACCAAGAAAAAAACTTCACCTGCCAATAGCCCTTTTGAGTGACTGGAACATAAGTGTGCTCTCCCTTGAAGTGCTTCTGATCAACACCACCAAACACAATCTCACCTCCTCCACTTGTCTCCAAATCGCGATTGAGCCAGAAGGAGAATACCTCTTCTTTGATAAGACTTTGTTGCGCCATATTGTACCTGAAATGTACCCATGAAATAGAGTATCGAAGGGTCCAGAAAATGAGCTTAAAGTCTAAGAACTATACCAAACTGGAGTAGCATTCCCAACTGATATTTCTGGAAACCCGAGTCCAAGTATCCCATCAAACTTAGCCAGTAAAAGACTAAGACCTTCTTCTATAGCCTCAATGAAGACCTAAAAGATGATGAACATGTATATAACTAAACCATATAAAACATTACAACTGTTAAAACTTGAGTTTTTGTGACTTACTTGATCTTTGACAACAAGGTCACCAAATTGCACACTGTCTTTGCTGAGAAATCCCAGAATAGATCCATATCCATTGTGGACATTGCAAAATTTTCCTAAATCAATCATGGTTTTTAAAATTATTTATAAAAAAAAAAATGTTAGTTCAATCCCCACTTTATTTCTGTTATTCTTTGACTCAATGACCAGAAAGGGTTTTTAAAGGTAATCAAGAAAGAGTCATTTCTTACCATTATGTGTATAGGTACTAGACTGTCTAGCATTGTACCTGGAATGGAGAAAGCAAGCAATCTGCACAAAAACAGATGTTTTATTAATCCTTTTTTTTTCCCCTTCTAGTCTTCTCAGTTTAAGGGACTGAGAAACAATGATGCACTCATCTTTTGAAGATACTTACAGAGAAATGACATATTGATGATGGAACCCAAAGGTTGGAACTGCCAGTATCAAAGATGACAGTGAAGTTCTGGGGCGGTGAACCAATTCCTATATCTCCAAAATACTGGGCGTGCGGATAGTTCTTAAGGGGAAGACCCGCCATTGCATCTGCCAAATTATCTCTAGAACCCTTGGCATATTCACCATCTCTGCTTTTGGTTCTAAGTAGTGCTTGTCTATTGTCAAGATTTAAGCGTTGCTTCTTTAAGCTGATTCTTGCCAAGTCTTGGGAGGCGGAGCACAAACCCAAGAAGCATATTGAAGCACATAAATAGAGAGTAATGAACAAGAAGTTACTCCCCATCTGTATCTTCATCTCCTACGACAAGGAAAATGCCAATTATATGCAGAACAACAAATTTGAACACTTGTATGCAATTACAGACATTGGCATATATGTGTACTATGTTGTTCATTGTAAGTAGATCAATATCCATCTTCCCATACGCGTAGTTTGTTCACAATTTTCGAATCCACATTGTCATTGACATGGCCACATATTCTCATGAAACACAACAAACGAATTGTGTTGGGACAAAGACAAACTCATGGATACATGATATAGGTTAAATTGTTTATGTACTTGACTTGAATTCTACAAGTAAAGGCATAGTGGCCAATCATTGTTTCTATGTAATGTATATAAGAAACATGAACTGATATTTGTTCCTAACTAGTAACAAAGACAACACTACTGAATACTTATTTAAAGATATCAACAATCTAGCTAAGGCAACTTGTGAGTTTGCTGAAGCAATATATATGAGAACCTCATCATAAAACAGTTTCAAAGTTGAAGAAATTCACACAAATTGAATTTGGATCTTGACTGTATAAGCAAGTAAAGTAATGAGTGTCATCATCAAGAGAATTTAGCAGGTAAATTAAATAAGACAGCAAGATCAGAAGAAACCCGTATATACCTGAGTACGTAAGTTTGAGCAAATTAAAAACCAGAGACTACAAGTTCTGGAAACAAGAATATGGGTTCTTGAAATGTTGATGACAAGAGTTGTTGAATTCAAGTTGTAGCAGGTGATGAGTTTATACTGGTTGAGAGAGCATTTTCAAAATAAAGTGAAGCTAAATAGCTAGTATGGTAATGATTTACAAAGGACAAATTTATGCAAGGAACATCACAAGAAGCTTCCTCCTACGTACACATTGGAATTGTTATTTTCTCCATGAATATCACATATCTCCTCCAATGTCATAGTCATAATCTGATATGATTGTACCTTTCATGAATATACATATTATATAATGCGCCGCACATTGGAAGGATATGCGATGAAACGTTATATTATTTGAATTGAAATTTTGCTTTTCTTGGTAAATTTCTATAGTTTTGTGATAATATGATCCTACGCCAATACTTCAACACTAAGGTATAGCCCGTCATTAGTACTCAAGCAATTTCAAAATAGGCATCATCTTATCTACTATCTCAAGATAAAATAGTAAACATATCACACTAACTAACTTCTCCTTAATTTTTCTCAAAATAGAAAGGAGGACACTCATTTTGGAACGGATGGAGTATTATTTAAAACAATATTGTAAAAAGATAGTTAGAGTTGTAGAGTAGTGTTTTGCACTCATGCACATGTATTAAAATAAAATTTAAGATATATTAACAGTTGAGAAGTGTTTATATCTTAATTAAGTATGATTTAAAACAAAATTTAAAAAGTCAAAATGAAACAAATTTCAAAAGTAATTGCATTAATATGTCCTAATACATCTTATGATCGTGCCCTAATGTATTTCTTGAATCATGAATGAAATTAGAGTACTAGCATCCGTTATATGTAAAATTAAAGAAACTTCAAACGTTATAAAGATTGATGTGTAAAATGAGCGATAATGTTGTGAATTTGATTTTACAATAGTAAAGGTGTCACCTTTAGATTAGCTGTTGATGTCTTGGAACATTTGACCCATTAGCAAGTTAATTTATAATACTTGCCGTTAGATCATATTCATTTAAATTAAAATGAGTGAAGACGTTATAAATACAAGAAACCCTTTTTCCTCCATTTTTGAGTTCTCAAAATCCCTTGCAAAATTGCACTCCTTCGGCAAAAAAATCAAAGAAGAACAATATCAGAAAGAGCGCGCACAGGTACAGGCGTGTCTCAATGGACTTGGACGACTGGGAATTGAGTGCTGAAGAGCTCGATTCCCTCGAACGTGACGCTCTGAAGCAAATCGCTCAACAACGCGGCTTCTCCTCTTCTTCTACCGCGTCTGTCTCTACCACTTGTCCTTCTTCTTCTAGTAATCAAAACCAGCCTCAAGAACAGAGACAGCAACCTGCACCTTCAACCAGCAACTTCCAGTGGACTCCAGGGAAACCCACCACTGACTCTTCTTGTTCTAATAGGGTAAGTTCTACCCTTTTCTCGTTCTTGGTAGAAAAATAATGGGTTCTTTCTCATTTCTATTTTAGGGCTATGTTGCTCTTTGTCTTGCGTGTTTAAGCTGCAAAATGTGAATTTGTGGGCAAACATTGGAGGTTTCTAATTGATCCTGACATTGTGTTTGTTGTTGTCATTTAATCTATTTGTGAGTGTCTTTCTTAGGATGGGTTGATGACACATAACAATGAGCGATACAACTTAAATTACTGAAAATTGATAGCATTTCATTTCATTGAGAGTAGCATTTTCAATGGTGATTTAGACTTTCGACTAGGTTATTTCTTAATGTACTTGTAATTGTGATATCAGGTAGAACCATTGTTGCCTGGGTCCAAAATATTACCCACTCGGGCCTCGTCAAAAGATTCCACTGGTTAGTTCTTTTTTCCGTCTTTCAATAATCCTACAACACATCTATGACACTAGTGTTACTTTATTATTTGCTTTGAGCTGGCTTTAAGTTCAAACATTTCGGTCTGAAGTCATCTCTCTCTAACTGTATCTTGGTGACTGCATATGTTACGGCTTTATCTGGAAAGGTGGAAGTTCGAAGGAATTACCGAAGCTCCCCGTTAAATTTTTTCTTCACGCCACTGGAAATATTGCCGCTAAATTTTCATATGATCAAGTAAATCTTCTAGCTTTTTGTGAAATGTTTGAATGGCATTGCTTGAATGACTCTTATTTTGCTTATATTTTATGCTTTATCTTGGTCTAGGTAGTTATAGCAGCTTTCCGCAAGATCCCCAAAGCCACCTGGAATAGCAAAGAAAGGTAATGTATGGACTTTTTATGCTGGATGCATGTTTTACATATGCTGATGCAGTTTTAACTTGTAAGAATACAGCCTTTTATCCCGATGCTTTCTAAACTGTAGGTTATGGATGTTCCCAGTATCTTCTTTGTCATCGGCTCAAAAAGTTCTCAGTGACATAGATAGTCTTAATGTTGAGGTTATCAACTTGTACCTTTCTTCTTCATCTTTTTTTGCCATCCAATCTTGTACAGTTATATATTAGTTGGATGCTAGACTGAAAATCTTGAAATTATGCATATAGGTTCCTTTATCACTCATGCTATCTCATGTTTTACCCTTTCTATTAATTTACAGGCATATTCGAAATGGACTGTCTTTGTGAGGTTACTACTTTGGATTACCTTAAATTACTCCTTTGTGATTCTTTATGTTACTATGTTTTCCAGGTAGAGAACTTGGATCCCTTAGTCCAGCGTGCTATTGCTGCTGCCTCTACTGTCCCAGATCTTCGAGGTAAATGCAGACGATGCTGCATAAAGTTGACATCTGTAATTTGTCTACAATAATTTATTGGTCAATTACCTGTCCTCGGTGCTATTTTCAATTGGTCAAAGTAATCCATTGCAGTATACATTTGAGTTATTTGTGCGTGAGACACACTATAGCTCTTTGAAGCGGTAAACATGAAAATACTATTGGTCAATGTTAGTTGAAGCTTTTTATCATAAATCGGACACTAGGCATTATGGTAGAACATTGGGGTTTTCACTGTTGTAGTGTTGTTTTGGTAGATATATCTGTGCCTTTTCTAGTGAGATTGTATACATTCCAATTAAGTTTCTTTCTTTACTGTGGCATACGGTATCTGAAGTTTACTTTCTATTTTGGGCATTTTACAAGATCGATATGATAGGATACCTAGTGATATTGAATCAAAGCTTCTACCTTTTCAGCGGGATGGCATAAGGTATGTTTATATGTTAAAAATTTCCGTCGTTAGACCAATATTATGATATGCATCATTTATTGTGCTTACTTAACCTATTGAATTTTTGCATTCCTTTGTTGATATGAAGCTGTGGTGGTGTCAGTCTTATTAAGCATTTCTTCCTCACTATTCTTTTCAGGTTTGTGTTGCAACATGGAGGGCGTGTGTTGTTAGCTGATGAAATGGGGTTAGGAAAGACTCTACAGGTAGTTTATTCTTTATTTGCACTATCGTTTGACCTGAATTGTGAGCACCGTGTTTATTAAATCATGTTTTGGTTTTCTAGGCTATTGCTGTAGCTGCATGTGTCCGTGATGCATGGCCTGTTCTTGTACTTGCACCATCTTCATTACGCTTGCATTGGGCTGCAGTAAAATCTTATCATTTCCATACTTTTATTCTGATAAGCAGGGTTCTCTTGTGGTTGCATTTACATATTTGTTCTCCTGCAGATGATTCAACAATGGTTGAATATACCTCCATCAGATATCCTTGTATGTTATTCATTGCCCTGTGTATTGTTGTTGTTGCTATACCTTTTTACGTTTTTCAACCTCTTTTCTTGGAAAGGATAGAGAACATCCTCCTATCTATTGACTTTTTTTTATAGTTATATTTCATGCCCTTTTCTCCCCTAACCTGTGACTTCCAATAGGTTGTTTTATCTCAATCTGGTGGTTCAAACAGAGCTGGATTCACAATAGTGCACTCAAGCACCAAGGGTTCTCTTCACCTCGATGGCCTTTTCAATATCATTTCTTATGATTCAGTCGCTAAGTTACAAAATTTACTAATGGCATCCGACTTTAAGGTAAAAACCGCTATTAGTGTGTATTTTCTCATTGTTTCTCCCATTAGAACATTCTTCATTTTGTAATTGGCTTTGATTGATTATTGATATAGATGATGATACTTGGGAAAATAATTTCCAAAGATCTATTTGTGTTCCTAGTTCCTACACATTGAAGAATTTTTTTTATGATGTAGTTGGAAGTTTGGTTATGATTTAGAGTGCAAAATATTAGGCTGTTGATAGGCATGCAAGGGAAATTGAGTATCACAGATATGAGGTGGTTGAATTCACTGATTGAATCGAATAATAACAACAGTCGAAACAAAAAAAATATTTCTTGGATAATGACAAGCTATTATAGTATTATTATTGTTGTTTGATTGTCTCACTAATATCATCTATAAATATTGCATTAAAAAAAAAAAAAAAAAAAAAAAAAAAAAAACATCTATATATCTTAAACTCATACCTTGTCTTGTCATAAAAGTGATTGGATCCTGTGAGGTTGTGGCTTCGGTTGGTTCCAAGAATCCTAGGAACTAAACCAAGTTAGTTGGTTGTAAATTTGACCTAGAATAAACACAAGATAGGTTAGCAACTGAACTGAACTGAACTGAACCAAACATCTTCTCTTCCATTTAGAGCTCTATGAATGACATGTTAATGTTAGTCGAGAGCATAGGAAGTAGTGTTTGGGTCTTTGGTTTCCAAGATGAAACTTATCCTCTATAAAATCTCAATGACAATATTTTTAATGAAAAAACAAACTCATCTTCTGAAATGTAACAAGGTTCAAAGCAAAATAATGAAAGTTATTATGATTTCATATAACTAACATTATCTATAATCAAAACAATATATTAGCTATATAAAGTTGACACTTACCTTTTGAATGTAAATATACACTGGCTGTCTTTGTCTGGGTATGACAACACAGTCTCCTCATGATGAAATAATCTCCAAGCTCCAAATTACTAATAAGGTGACCACTTTTATGCTTCCCGGCATCTAAACCTTCTCTCCTACCTTATCCCTTCCATCAAGACCATGGCTTTCTCGAATATCACTGTCTGCAAGGCTTGGATCAAACATCACTCACTTCTTCCCTCTTTGGTTCTCACTTGTCACACAAGAATTGAGAAGGTTTTTAAGCTTGAAGAGGGAGATCTGAAGGATCCTCTGATTAAGGTCTTCCCTTGTGGTGCCTCTGTGAGCTCCTCCAATCTTGAATCAATTCTTCACTCATGGCGTCTTATTGAGCTCCTCCAGCTGCTCACCATTGCTTGCAATTCTCATAGGACCTCCAGATTTCTCATACTCTGTTTTTGCTTTGTTACTTTTGTTCCTATAGTTTCTTTATTTTCTCCTTGGAAGTGTAGTTGCTCTCTCTCTATCTTTATTAATATAAATACATCCTTTGCTGATAAATATATTTGTTAAAAGCAATGAAATCCTTTTCCAAAATTATTAAGGGCCGGCTACCTGCAATCCTTTACTAAAACTATTTGGGATACTTCACATATATTTCACCTCTCACCAAAGTGAACTATTGTTTCATATGTTCATATTGCATGCTTGTAAAATTTGAGGCCTTATGGTGGAACCAAAACAAATGGTGTTTTGTGGAAAATTTGGGCCCACAACCTAAACAAGCACCATAAGAATCAGCATTATCCAATGAATCAGGTCCACTCCTTCGGTCCTGGAAACCTATTCTTGCCCCCCATTAGTTGGACATCCAAGCTTTAGTAACGAAATAGCTTCATATTTTCCGTGCTCTCTCTCTCTCTCTCTCTCTCTCTCTCTCTCTCTCTCTTTTTTTTTCTTCTCTCGTGCATATTTATATATAAAGTACTTAAGATATAACAAGGGATATACTCTATTTCTGTGTTAAAGATTGCACTGTGCATTATCTTCCAGGGGAGAATATTTAGTTGAAGCTTTTTGTAAAATTTTTGTTCCAGACTTTTCTGGCTCATATGCATACTCTTCTAGCAATGATATATGTTTATATAGCTTGTGATTGCAGATGAGTCGCACTTCCTGAAAAATGCCCAAGCGAAGAGGACAACTGCTTCCCTTCCGGTTATAAAGGTTTTCTCTCTTTGCATATGTGTCTGTCCATGCATCTCTTTAACCTAATCTTAGGTTACACAAAGATTTTGTGGAAGTTCATTGTTTTGCTACATTTTATTTGTGGTAATACACCCATAGTCCATGTGGATGCTGAGGTTTCCAAAATTTCCTTATTGCAAAATTTTGTCACATTTCATGAACATGAATCCTATAGCAAAACACGTTGAGGCTTTATACAAGCAAAGGATTCCAAAGAGTTTTGCTTAAGGGTTTATGTAAACGACCTGAACATTATTTGAGAAATGGCTTGGTTGTTGCATCTTACGTTACAATTCTCTGCACAAAAACAAAAATAAACAAGAATACGAACATAAAAACTCAAGTGGAAGCCAGAGGTGAGTTGTAGTGGATTGCTATTGCTATTTCTATCTGAACTTAGAAGCAAACCTACCTTATTTTAAGTGATTATTTGATCTGTAAACGTTTGTATTAACAATTTCATGCTGCTCTTAGTAAATATTATTATAAACTCTTCTCACATTCAATTTGCTACTTAATCTGGTTCCGGTAGACAGTATAGTCCAAAAATAAGAAATATGATCATTTTATGTAAATCAATCTGAATCGCCTGATGTTGGGGGAAATTCAGATAACTCAGAGCCCTTTGAGTTGGATAACGTTGTACAGCTATGTATTTAAATTGTATGTGGGTTTACTGAGTATAACAGATGACGCCATAAATGAACCTTTTCAAAATATTTTGGCTATCTATGATGTAGTGAATTCACCAAGTAATCCTACAAGGCTGATGTCATATATGCTTAATCAGGTATATCATACATAGTAATATTATTAAAATTTAATTCTTTGGTTGTCTTTTGATCAGTAATCCAATAGGTTAGGATACTAATCTCTCTCTCTTAGCCTCCCTTGTCCCGTCTCTTTATGTCGCTAAAACTTGCAATGTTAATAATTTTCAGAAAGCTAAATATGCAGTTTTACTCAGTGGGACTCCTGCTTTGTCACGACCTATTGAGTTATTCAAACAGGTACTTTACAATGTTCAATTTATAAATAATATCGCATCAATGTTTTGAAGATTTTGGAAGATATTTTTTTTATCAGTCTACATAATTTTGGCAAACTTGTGCAGCTTGAAGCATTGTATCCTGATGTGTATAAGAATGTTCATGACTATGGTAAACGATATTGCCAGGGTGTGAGTCTCAATTCCTTGTTTGCTTTAAGCCATTTCAATTTATTTTTTCATTCGATGAATCATTTTGTTGTTATCTTAATGTTGCAGAGTATATTTGGAGTTTATCAGGGTGCAAGTAACCATGAAGAGTTACACAATTTGATGAAGGCAACAGTCATGATCCGCAGATTAAAAAAAGATGTTCTTTCTGAGCTTCCTGTGAAACGTAGGCAACAGGTGTATTTTGGTTCCCCGTCTCTAAATTTGCTTCTTTTTCTGTTGCATGGCTTTTGAAGAGTATTGTCTTTGATTATTTATCATCAAAGTTATGTTCGTCCGGTTGTAGCTAAAGAACATTATATATTTGCTTCAAAAAATAAAATATACAATCGCTAGTATGATCAGAAGCAGTAGTAAAATTTTCAAATGTCTATTTGAGTTCAAGTTCCTGATGACATACTGTTCTTTTTGTTCAGATTTGTAGTCCTGGCGCCTTGTCCAGAATGTATCTAGTAGGAAAACTCTTATGTAGCTAAGCATAGTATATGTCCAACACTTTGGACATAATGTATCTAGTAGGAAAACTCTTATGTACCAAGACATGTTGGGCCAAATGGTTAAAACACTTTGGATTTTCTCTGAGGTCTCAAGTTTGAGCCTCCTTATCGACGGTAAGGGGTGGGATTTGTGGGATGGGGTTTAGGGTGACGCTCCCTTTGGGGAGTGAGAAACATTGTTACTTCGAGTATGATGTCCCGTTGCTAATAAAAAAAGAGTATATGTCCTACATAAATACTCTTAACTTGTATTTCTCTGTGGTCTCTTCTGTCCAGTGTATGCGTTCCAGCATGGACATTTAATTCCATTTTCTTTCCTCATGGTTTGCAGGTCTTCCTAGATGTGGCTGAAAAGGATATGAAACAGATCAATGCATTATTTCGTGAGGTTAGTTGACTCAATTGTAGCTGCTTTGAGCCATTTTGTGATAAAGTTATTGCCGTTTATTCAGAATCTTGAAGATAGAGATATGCCGTATAGGAGTGCGGTGTCCCGGTGTGCCTATTGGTAGTTATGGGTATACAATTTGGATGTATCCTAAGAACATTATATAGGGTAGTTTACATTAACTGCCAAAGAATTTATGGAAGTGAACCAACTACATAATTGTTCTTATGACCAAATAATATAGAGTTTGTCTAATTTGATCTTGCTTCTACCTGCATTTTTTCTTTCAATTTTGGTTAAATATATATGATCACTTTTGTCATGTATAGGTATGGGAGTGTTTATTCACACACACAAATATACATACATTGGTAATATGCTGTATATAAGATTTTAAAGTATGACAGCTGGAATAATTTAAGTTTTATGTAGCTGGTTTATGTATTGTTTCGTTGCATTTACTAGTAATCGGCTCTGGCATTTGCTCTCCATGACTTCACATGTTAGTCATGCTACACAATTGATTTATGGTAGTGACAACTAATTATTTAATATATTCCCTTGACTAATAATTGTTAACATATTTCTTCTCTGCCTATCACCACTTACAAAAGTTCATTTTTTTTTTTCTTTCTAGAGTTTTATTTGCTGTTCTTCATGGTTGATAATAATCTGTTTTCTTTTTTCTTTTTTATTAGTTTGATGTCTTTATTTTCTCTAATCATTTTGTTCGAGTTGTCACTTTTTCTACGCAGATACAATCTGAAGGTCGTTTGATGATATTTGTTTCTTGACCAAAATAATTAAAGAGAATATACAGCTAATATTTGTCTTTTATGCGTCGTAGCTGGAAATACTAAAAGCTAAGATTAAGGCCTGCAAATCAAAAGAGGAGGTCGAATCACTAAAATTTTCTGAGAAGAATCTTATTAATAAGGTATGCGAAGTGTTTGTACTCGTTGAAATTTTGGTCATAACTTGTTTACAAGATCACTGGTATTGGCCAAATACATTAGTTGAATTTCGTAACTGTATCTCCACTTTTAGTCCATATATGTGAAATTTTGAGTCATAGACAGTTTCACTTTATCTTGATCTGTTTTGGAATCCAGATATATACTGATTCTGCAGAAGCCAAGATCCCAGCAGTACTTGACTACTTGGGAACTGTCATTGAGGTACTCATTTCCCTTGTTGTTTAGTGTTTACACTGTCATTATTTTAGCATGTGCTTTATTTCAATGAATGAAGATTCACCAATGTTGATTTGTGGTAGTAATATATAAGCGTACTTAAGTTGCTTGTATGCCTTGTAGTTGCGCTTCTGCTCTCTCTCTCTCTCTCTCTCTCCTTGAAACTTACTATGTAATGGTTATTGTAGGCAGGCTGCAAGTTTCTAATATTTGCACATCATCAACCCATGATGGATGCAATTCATGAGTTTCTTCTTGTAAGGCAACTGAACTTCTATGAAGTTTTCTCGACGTTTATCCACTCTCTTAAGTACTATTAACTTTTCAGAAGAAGAAAGTGGGTTGCATTCGAATTGATGGCGGTACTCCAGCAGCATCTAGACAATCCTTGGTTACAGATTTTCAGGAAAAAGATGCTATCAAGGCAGCAGTGGTATGGTACATCACTTCAATTTTTTCCACACATGTTTCTCCGTTTTCCCCATTGATGTTATTTGGATGTTATCTAGAGTTCTAGGAAATGCTTGGGATTTTAGTCTGATATTTTTATTCTGAATGCCATTTTGTAGCTATCTATTAGAGCTGGTGGAGTTGGGCTAACTTTAACTGCTGCTAGCACAGTAATTTTTGCAGAGTTGTCATGGACTCCTGGTGACCTGATTCAAGCTGAAGATCGTGTCCATAGGATTGGCCAGGTATGCTTTGGACTTGTGGCTGCACTGCATTAACCAAAAACTATTAATTGGAATAATAAATCCTGTAAGCAAGGGTCGTCTGTTCTCTTACATTTCCACAATTTAAGCCAGCACCTCTAGGGGTTGCAATGCTACAAATGTTACTATTGCTTCTGGGAATCTCTAAGGTTTTGGTACCAGCACTTCTAGGGGTTGCAATGCTGCAAATGTTCCTATTGCTTCTGGGAATCTCTTAGGTTTTGGTTTTAAGTATTATTATATAGATAGATAGATTCTTGCCTAGCTTGGACTTTTTTTATCAATATGAACTGAGGTATAGTTACATAGATTCTGTATTTTTTTTTTTTTTTTTTTGCTTCCTAACATGCACATATTCACAATCTCTGTGTTTTCTATGAAGCACTTAGACTTGTCCCTTTGGTTGTTTGAAGTTCCCTAGTTTAACAAATTGTGTCCTTGACAACTTCTGCAAACAGACTCAGAATGGTCAACTCCCTCCATCTCTGAACTCTGCTTAGTTTCCTCTGAATTTGATGTCTAGAATGACACTTCAGTTGTTTTCCTTTGATTTCAGGTTTGACATCTGGGATTCTTTTCTGTTTATAGGCTAATACAGTTTTCTTGGTTCAACATTTCTGTTTAGCTGTTTTCTGGTGTCTTCTTAATGTGTTGAATTGATAGTGGGTTATTGTGTTGGTGCTTCTCAGTAGTTTTTGGTTGCCCTCTAGCCTCTAGATGTTAGCTGCTGCTTATCTTCATTTGCTTTACTGTTAGCCTCAGTGTCAACATTTCATCTGTAAGAACATACTACACTTAAGATTAGTTTAGGACATTCCAATGCTGTTACTATGCCTTTGGCTTGTTCCAAGTGCATAACTGGTGAACAACAAAATATGTATGTATACTAATCTGACACGCTTGGTTCTTTTTCTTAGGTTTCTTCAGTCAATATATACTACCTACTAGCAAATGACACCGTTGATGACATCATATGGTATGTTAATTGCCAGTTGACATATTTGATAAAATCATCCCGGGTAGTTATATTATATGTTGGTGTCGCAAATTTACTGGCTGGACTTGGCTGTGGGCATTTATTATTATGTTTGATGAATTGTATCTTCTATATATTCTCTCCAGGGATGTTGTGCAGAACAAGCTGGAGAATTTAGGACAGGTTTTCAGCTCTCTCTCTCTCTCTCTCTCTCTCATTTTCTCTAACTGGCCGTGCTTGTGTATTCACACATTAGGACATATGAACTGTTACTGAATGTGGCTATTTAACGGACAGATGCTAGATGGGCATGAGAATACCATGGTAGTTGCAGCCAGTCAGACAAGAAGCAGCCCTGCAAAGCAGAAAACACTGGACTCGTTTGTGAAGCGCTGTAACAATGGGGATGACTCTGAAAATCAATCCAGGCTGAAGTTCTCCAGGCACTGAACCTCAAATTTGACATTGTATTAAAATAGAAGGATCTTGAAATGCCGCATGAGCTATTGTATTTTTGTGAACCATGCAAGTGTTCATACGTCCTGTAGTTGCTTCTAATCTGTCAAAGGTGTTTCTTAAATTCCATAGCAGCATTAACTGGTACACTTTCTGTAAGTAGTTCGGAATGAATTAGTACATATTTCTTGTACAACATTTTGCATGATCCTCAGAAATCAGAAGAATTTGTCTCGACATGTTAATTTTTCCAAGTCCAGTACATACACAAGAATGCTTATTGATGCGCCTGTTTTGACTGGGGACAAAAGCAAACACACTAGGATGTCGAGGTGGAAGTCTTCTTGTCCACGTACGCAAGGGTTTCTTAGAAGTTTCTAAGTCCAAGTCTTCTG
>JAYMTH010000296.1:0-23300 GCA_036897465.1 Pelargonium australe
TATATATATATATATATTGAAAATTCCACTCTTCTCGCTAATTTTCATCAGTTTTTCTTTGTGAGCCACCATTAATATAATTTTTGGTCGGCGATGGTTAATTTTTTTTCTTTTTCTTATATTGTTTCTTAATCGAATAAATCTCAATTAAGCAAATCCAACTTGATTAGTCTGGTTCCAACGCTAGTTTCATCATCATCACTTGTTCGTCTTGTTCAATCAATTTGCATACCTTTCGTTATCATCTCTATCTTCATTATATGCTAGTTTGTAGAGTATGTTTACTGTTAGTAGATTAATTTTTTCATTTTTAACGATATTTTAGAACGTTAATTCTATCGTTTGTTTCTACCCATTGATAGAAATTACGGTAAGTCATCCATTGTTGGAAGTTTAAAAAAAAAAAAAAAAACTTAAACCATAAAATTACATGGACATCATATATTAACATTCTATGACAGCAAATTTGCAAGATGCCAATTATTTTCCATCATATGTGTAAGTTAATTCCCATAGTTCATAAATTTGGACCGACTTTCAAAAGTTGATGTCTAAAATAAATTTTACATTCCAAACTCTTTGCACAGTACATACTGATCTTTCAATAAGCAATGAAGAAAACAAAACAAAACAGCATTTTATTATCAATCAGTTTTTGTTTGTATTTTTCTTTTTCAAGAAAACAAAACAGCATTTTAAACTTGTGGAAAACATCAAAGCCAATAAAGCAAAGGATCAATCCTTTATGTTCTTCAGGCTTCATGGCTTGGATATGGCAATGCGCGGATAAAAACTGAATTTTGTCTGTTTAACATTGAATTTCGTAGAAGACGACAGCAGTGGTTCCTGCAGACAAAACCACAATGATTGTTTCAAAAAACAATACCAGAATGAAAGTGATATCATTATAGTTATTATCTATATAAGTCCAACCTGTAATATCTTTCTATGAAAAACTCTTGCTAGTCTTCGACTATTGAGGCAGTAAATTTCATTAGCTTTCGTGATTTGTTGATGCACTTTGGTGAGTAGTTGATCGTATGTTATATCTGGGTTGTCTTTGATCGTTTTGGTGAAGCTGTAAGTCATGGCACCATTCATTGTCTTCCCCTCAAAAGCCTGCAAATATTTACCTACACATTCAGCATATTGTATACAAACACCAAATTTAACAAATCATTAGGCCTATAGTAACTGTTTGACAATTGACAGTGCCAATTTTTCAAAATCTTGAACCCCACTTGAGAGTCTTTACTGATATATGCTTAGAGTCAACCAAATTGGCATCATCAGACTCCTCGTTAAGCTTGAAAATTAGCAGATGTTTTTTGAGGTCTATCATTGAGACATTTGTTCCTCACTTTTAAGAACAAATATAATGTAGATGTGTGATAAGTACACTACTTACAGAGGTATCAGCAGCCATTTCGTGATCTGCACAAGCACTGAAACTGATAGCCAAGCCTCCACTTGTACCTTTAGCACCTGTTTTATGGCTATTATCGTCCCACTTATCACTGCTCAAATGTATTCGAAATAAAGAGACTATGGAGTTATAATATTGCAATACATGTACTTGTATTAGAATTGAAACTAGTTGATAACTCAGTTGCATATATTGTTGAGACTAATTTGAACAAGTTTGTTTTGATTCAGCTTACTTTATGTGGTTGTATACATAAGGAAGATCTAGTATAGTTCCACTGTGACAAGCATCCACAATAGCATGAAGGATCACACCTGTTGTAAGTGGCCTAACAATTGCGGCGTTAATATCATTATCATGGATCATGCCTTGCTCCATGAAATCAACAGGGCATATGGTTTCATCGAACCCATCCCGCTCATCCTCGTTAAACTCTGGCTGTCGCAAGCCATGTCCTGAGAAGAAGAAAACTAGTGAGTCCCCTGACTGGCAGCCGTCTACAAGCCACTTCAAGGAGGACTCAATGTTCTTCCTTGTTGGAATAAGTGCACTATCCGTCTCCTCTTCTGCAATTTAATTTTATACGTGCTAGCATTTAGTATGGTGATTGATCATAAACTTAAACATAAAGGCAAGTTTCATATGTAAACTGAATTGATATGTTTGTGTATTGGAAGACACTTCAGGGGTAACTAGAATTGGGTTCCAAAGTTGGCAGTTTCACCAGATCCTCTTTATCTATATCAGTGTGATTGAACCTACCTTACAGTGTCATGCACTTGTTCAAAACAAATGTGATACATACAAGATGTCTTATATTCCATGGTATAAGGGTATAAAAATTCATCAACATATATAGCTTGTGGGACTCATATATTACAGGTCAATTCTAAACACACAAAAGACAGAATAAGTGCCTAGCACAAATGGCTGGTCCACAGAGACCATCTCTACTTTCGCATATATATACGATCGGTTTGAATGGATAAAATTTAAAGTCATCTGTAAATGGTGTTATTTGATCATACTATGCATATATTCAACATCTCAGGATCAATGAAATAGGCAGAGACTACCTGTGAGAACGCGAATACCTTCCTCAGGAAACTTAAAGCGTCCCATGAGCAACTCTTTCATGTTCTTCACATCAGTAAGTGTCCCCTTCAACTTGTACTTGCGCTTCTTGCTGTAAGTCACTCCACAAAGAACTGCACGCTGTTTTGGCCGTATGGATGACAGTGATCTTGGAGATGGTTTGCTACTTGGTGAAGCAATACAGCTTGGACTAGAAGTGTTTGATGACATGATTTTCATCTTGCCACATAGTCTTTCCAGACATCTCCCACGTTCTGCACCACTTGAATTTGCAGTGGCTGGCACCTGATTTTCCCTAACACGATAAGACATCCTTTGTTCCTTACTCAAGTAGTCATTTCTCGTGATTGTAATGACGGTTTGGCAAAATGAGCAACGAATCATTTGGGAAATCCATGTTATTGATAACTGGTTTTGGCATTTACTGCAAGTGATTCTTCTATCCATATCTTCCTGTGACATTTCTTGGCCGATAATTAAGTAGAGGCTCACCAAAACAGCAAGTGAAATTGATATTGTTATTGGATTTCTCTACTTATATATAAATATATTGATTAATCATGTTTAGTTCGTGCATTGTTAATATTGAATCATCTATTTACACGAGAACATTAACTTTTCAGGACACATACCTTGACACTCGTTGAAAATGGGTGTTTGTGCTTTGCTTGCTAAGCTGACAGAACCTGAGGTGCCACCTTCCTAGAAACATCAGTTTCTCAAAGCAACAGCAGAAATTTGTAGAACAAAAGAAAAGACAAACAGTTAATGTATATATTATTCATTTGATTTTATTCTGATTTACCTCGGCAATTTCAAACAACATAAAACATGAAAGAACATTAAAATACAGAAAAGCTTCACTGAGTCAAAAGCTTGAAGAGAAAATAGACAGATAATGAGAAGGATTACAAGAGAGCTTTAAGCAATGCTTTGATTCTCGGAAACAGGAAAATGAAATGTGAAAAGAAGCTCAATCTTTCGTAAAATTAGTTCCTTAGTAGACAGTGGAAGATATAGATACTCTTTACGTACTTGACAGGTGACGAGAGCAAACTCAAATCACATAAATTACATCTTCACTGGAGCAAAGCCATATATACCCATTGATTTAAAGACTATTTTTTTCCTATTTCGGCAATGGTTTCCATAAAAGAGGGTAAAAATGACTTTTAAGGTTTCTCAAACAGTTTGCTACATGAGTTTTTTTTTCGGGTTAATCCAGCGTATAATATACAGAATAAAAAGTGCAATTCTTACCATCCAATGCCAAGGCTTCTTTTTGTTTTGGTCTACCACATTACAAAGTAAGAACCAGATTCTATAGCTCTTGTTCAGTGGAAAGGATAAAGTATTTTGAGTTCTTTTGCTTTCCTGTTTAGTGTTCGATTCCCACTTCACCTGAAGACTCTGCATAATGCAATTCTAAATCAGAGATTAAAGACAGATTCTCAGATTATCTATCAATATAAAAGGAATGAAAGTAAGAAAATTATACAAGGTACAATGTCTTAAATGAACATAATCAAACTCGAACAATTAACAGGATCCATTCAAATGGAATATTTCCGATCTTCTAATATTAAACAGGTAGCTCGAGTTCATTGACAAAATAAAGTTGACATGATCGTGACACTCATGATCACACTGGTTAGTATTGTTTAAGGAAACAGTGTATTTTATACGGCATCCATCAACTATTACACCAGAGTAACACATAAGAAGAATGTTTTAGCAGTAGAACTGAGTACTAGAATTACACAAATGACTGATAAAACATCAATGTCAGTGTCAGGTACATAGAAAATTCAAAACCAAGAGACAAAAAGGTTAGCTTGCTACCTGTGAGGAATCATCAAATTGAAGATGATTGATTGGCAATTCTCACTGATCCTGAAACACTGACTTGACCTGCACTGTACACTACCAGGATTTGCAGTGGATGCCATCTGAATGTTTGAATTTGGGCAAGATTTGTTTGATCATTTGTTTGTTTCTGGTGATTTTACCATTTTAATGTCGGCATTGACTAGTGATTCTTGATTCCATGTCTGCCTGTGACATTAATGGCTCAGAACTGATAAGCATATAAATAAGACAGTTACTATGTTAAGTGTGAACAGACAGATCCATGGAAAAGAAATAGCATGATTGGAGTGGCCATTATGTATAACTAAAACCTGGTTCAAACTCCAAAGATTGAGGTTGGCTGTACCTAGCCCACCTGATAATTTCTCATTCCATTGCAGGAAGGAACCAGTATTGTTTAGGGCTACTTGTTTTCATTTAAAGAAATGCCTATTTCTGCATTGTTTGCCACAAAAAATTATCATATTTTCCGCAAAACTAAATTTCACAGATCAAACATGAGTAATAATTTTCTTTGATCTTTTGGAAAAGGCCAGCCAATGGTGCACTAATGAAACACATGTTTACATACTACCAGTTGTCCTTCAGTTCTAAGGTCGGAAAACCAGTATATCAGAGTTTCTAGCACATAAGTTACACAACAAAGTTGGTTACATGATGCAAATGACTACAATTTAAGACACTTCGGCAACTATGCATACCATTTGTATGTACGCATTGCACCTTCGTAACTACTCTCTCTAGAAAAATATGCTACACGCAGATAAATATCTACTAAAATCTATGATCTACAATGGAGCCTCCAGCTAGAGAAGCAAACCGCATACAGAAATGAGCTGCCGCGAGATTTCCACACTTTCAAGCCAATTACGCATCTTTGAAACCTCTGTTTTGCTGCCAATGCAAAATTCAGCTATTATGATCAGTATCAATGATATGAAATCTGCAGTCCTGCTCATGAGATCTACAGAACTGATAACAGTAAGAATAAGCCAAATATGAGTGCAACAGCATAGTTAGAACTTTTTATGGCATAAATAGTCAACGTAAGCTTTTCTTCTTTCCCTCTCCTTTTTTTCCTTATTCTATTTTCGCCTAATGGTTTGAGCTTTATCATTGTGGGCGTACGTGTCATCTCAAGTGAAGTCTATAAATTCTGATAAGGCTGAAACAGAGTGGGCCACTAGAGGAACAATTTTTGTTTAATGTGAATCTGTTAAAACTCAGAATCCATTACTTCAGGCTCCTTTTAACCTAAATATTGGATCAAATTTTGCTGTTTAGAGTTCTAAATAGAACTACAATAACTAAGAGGCTACTCGGTTTTACTCAAAGTGGACTTCCACATCATGTCATATCACTGATATCAGTCTTCCAGAAGTGCCTATGCTACAGTTGTGTGAAATTTAACAACATTTCATAACCATAGCACTATATTGGTACAGGCCTTTATTAACCATGTCTCGTGGCAGAATTTTTCTTCCAGATTTAAGAAAAAGAAACTATTGGTTAACATTTCCAGAGGCTGCATCTACTACAACCTTTCATCCAGCCATATAGGCATGATTAAAAATAGAAATGGGCCATTCTAGTATTCTCAATTGAACTCTACATTCATGCACTATAATTCAATTTTACTTGCAAACTAGTCATATCACGCATTGTGCATCACAAAATATTAACAAAAATGGAAAAAGAAACAATATGAGCATGCAAAACAGGAGTCCTATTTATCAAAAATGATGATAGAGAGAAATTACCCCACAATTCGGCAAACATAAGTTCAAGCCTAAGATGAAGAAGTCTTTATCAGAGCTGATGAGAGTCCATGGGTGAACCATTACCAAATACATTGAGCTGCCCAGATATTTTTGCCTTGCAGGTTGGACACATAAAACCAACTGAGTCTGATTGTATTTCAGAATCAACAGCGTCATGACTAAATTCCAATCCACACCATACGCATGCAGTTGTAAGCTGGGCAAACTGATTTGACGAACCATAAGCCTTTCCCATTTCTATATTATTTGCCAAATCCATGGGAACTTCTTGCAAAGAGGGAGATTCTTGCCCAGATACAAAATTGAATTTCAGCGGCTCTATTTCATCCAACCCCAGCTCCTCAAACCCTGTTACGCTGTCATGCCTCTGCGCAACATTGCAGAATTCACCTTGTCCCTGTCGACAAAATAAGAAACAACACATTAATTTACCAAGTTTTTTTTTAAATGTAATTTACCAAGTTAATTAAATAGATTCCACTGAAATGTCGGACAACTTGAGGGTAAAAAGTAATGTAAAGTTCTAATGTTAAATACAACAAAGATATAAACACTTCAATACACTCTCAGACTATTAAATGATCAACAAATTTGAAAGTTGTACTAAAACTTCCAACATTATGGGAAAGGGTATTTACTAAAACTTCCAACATTATGGAAAAGGGTATTTCGTATTTACTAAAACTTCCAACATTATGGGAAAGGGTATTAAATGAAGGATAATGTTGGAAGTTGTTGTACAAAAAACTTTTTACTTAATTGCAAACTACTTCTTTTGGAACATTTCAAAATGGAAGTGAGGACTATAAGATTGGGACTGAGAGAGTAATCAATTATATCTCAAATATCTAGAGAGAGAGATAGAGAGCAACGTCACATCTACACTAAATAGCTGGAATGAGATTATTGCAATCTCTTACCCTCAGTGCTTTATACAAAGAATTGACAATCAAAATGGGATACGAGCAGAAACAGGATAGGTGAAATCCATTTAGTTCAATTCTGACCTCATATTGCACATTATATCCATAATTCTTACTAGAAAATCATGTTTACCATCAAAGTTCTTCTAAGGATATAAGTAATCCACAACTCCTCTTAAAAAATAGATAGGCACATACAACTTGATTTCCTTTGCGATAGAAACCAGCTAATCACTTAACAACTAGCATAATACTCATAGAAAGAGATTGGAGCTCTTTTAACTCCTAGAAACTCCAGCACACATCTTCGTCACAAAACGCCACCTATAGAATAAAAGTATAAATATGCATAGGACAGCAGAAAATAAAGTTTCTACTTACATGCAAAGGTTTTCAGAACTTCCATACCAAATACCCAAATAATTAAACAAATATAACTCTAAGCTTGCAGTGACATGTTCTTTTGAGACCAGATAGAGCATGTGGGAAACATGAATTAGAATCTCTAAATTTTCACAACTGGAAATAATGCTGAAAATGATGTATCAAAAACTTATCTTTACTTAAGTCTTCTCTAACATGTATCATTAAGCCAATCAAATAATGTATACTCTATCTACGAATGTTACGCACTTACGCATACAAAATGTTACTGCATGTCACCCAAATACAAAGATGCATCTTGATCTATCAAATAAGAAATGCAAAATATATCTATGCAAGCATTTAAGAAATTAGGTATTTTTTTAAAAGAAAAAGAGGTTGAGGTGAACAGTTATAAAGAGCAAAGAGATATATCAAGATTAAGTATTGGATTATTATTGTGATATCCTTAGCAATGACTTCATACCTTATCCAAATCTGCATTCCCTACCAAAATAGAGTGTACTGGTTGCACCGGGGGCATCAAGGAGTCAGAAATTTCGCATGGCATTACATTTTCCTCCGGAATTTGCTGTATACTCTCTCTCACATTATAACCATCTGGTCCACCATCATTGCTAAAGCTAATGTCAGGATCACAACTCTTATTACCCATTCCATGGCAATGATGCCCTGAAGTACTAGTCTGTTTACTCCGATCATCATAAAGTTTTTCATTACCAAATGGAGGTAGCAAATGGCTTTCAGAACCACTTTTTTGCTCAATGTAAGACTTGTCAATTTCATCAGTGGTAATTGCTAGACCATCTTTTGCATCAAGAGTCTCAGCCCTGCTACAGTTGAGCTCCTTAGCAGAAAGGGAGAGATCCAAACAAGAATCTACTTTAACATCAACAACATTGATAACTTCAGTAAGCTTCTGCGCTTCTCCATCAGTGAGATTATACGCTCTATCTTGCTGATATGACTCTTGACCTCTAGTTTTGCCAATCATCCTACCTTCAATTTCTGGCTCACTAAAAGGAGAATCAACCTTCATTTCTTGGGTAGAGTCACCAATAGGAATTTCAGGAGTGGAAAGCGCATTTACTTTACCAGGAATGGAAACACAATTTGGTCCCTCAACATTTGCAGTTTCTCGAATAGAACTCTGAGCAATTTCAATTAATGCATCCATTTTAGAGATTCGCGAGGGCATGTCATCTGTGTTCGGTGAATCAATTATTGTTTGAAGAGTCATCTGACTAGGTGGTTCTTCAACCTTCCGCACAAAGTTCCTTACATGGATCCCAACATGACCATTATAACGCCGCCTTTCCAGAAACACTTTGTGGCAGAACTGGCATTCATATTTGCCATCTCTAATAATCACACCATCACCGACAGATGAACCAAGTCTATATCTCCTGGTAGTCCTCTGGTGAGATGACAACAGGTGCTGCAAATATGTATCCCTTTCGTCAAATGTCTCATTGCATTTGTGGCATTCAAAAAGATCATGTATCTGAACCTCAGCCAGATTATCAATCTCCAGTAGGTTAACTTCTTTCTCAGCCTCATTAGATGTGGGAAGACGAGATAAACTTGAATTGGATATGACAATATCATGCCTATGATCCTCATCCTTGGGGGTAACACCTGTAGGCTGTTACATATTTCATAAGCTTCATTCAACGAAGTTAAATTAAAACTCAGCTTTTCGAGTAAGTACTTACTCTCTGAGAAGCCACTAGGTATTCACGCTGAATATTGTCAACCCTTTGATCAACTGACTGGTGCGTATAATTACGTCCAAAGTAAGACTGCATATACAAAGAGGCCTCCTTGCATGTCACAAATTGCTTTCCACTAGGGCTGGAAATTATCAAATAAAAGATCATAAGGGCCAAAAAGTGAGAGACTTAAGAATAAATAATTAAGAACCCAAAAATCATATTATTTTAAAGCAAAGATTGCTCTAAAAGGTATACATAAAATGGCAAGTCCAGTTGTAATGAAAGACTTTCCATTCAGAATAGAAAAAGATATCATCTAACGGTTTGTAACTTAAAGGCAAAGATAAGAAAAGGAAAAATTATACCAACTTAAAAAGAAGTTATGGTATCTGAAAGCCAGAAACTGATACACAATCCTCGCAAGGACTAGTGGGTGTCGCATTTTCAACTCATATAAGGGAACCCCCGCGATTATAAAACATAATTCCAATTTGAGCATCGCAGCTACTAGATAATCATGGAACAACATATACCCCCAACATCAATTTTTGCAAGAAAGAAGAGGATCCCTAGGTAATAATGATAGAATAAATTTAAGTATCTGCACAATTAGCAAGCAATTATTACGAACTTTAAGACTATAATACAAGATAGGAAAAGAGTGAAGGATGGACACAACAATTAACCTCCAGTCAACAACATAGTATAATTCTAATGCAGGTCCACTTATCACTCAAAATCAGCAAGATTGCAACAATTTCATATTAAAAAGTTTTCTGGAGCAAGAAGAAATGCAGGATACAAGAATGCTCTAGATGTGCAAAAGTGTACCACTCTAAACAAGCAAAGCACGACAGACCTATTAAGGACAAACTAGATTAAGGAGATTCAAATACCAACTAACTCCCAGTTCTTAGTTTTTCTTCACATATCAGCTTCCAGTTCTATATATACTTCTCCCTCACTCGGACAACCATGTACAGGTTCAGAAGGACTATTTGTTATTCAGAACCATCTTCTCAGACATTTACCGTCTTTCTCATTTACTATTGAGAGAATCAAGCAGCAAGCAAGTAACAGCCCTGTCAGCTAGGTCCATGACATACAAACCAATGTCCATATTTGAATAGCATCAATATCCAAAACCACTAAAACTAAACCTACACCATGATGGCAGGAATCGTATCTCATATATGGCAACCAAAGACAAAAATTTTGCCATAAACTATACCAAGCCCTGAAAATAGTGTAACAATGTTAGCAAAGAAAAGTAATTGAAATGTCAAGACTTATTGTTACTGGCCAGCAACAAAACAGAACCAGAAGATCACCTAATGTATCTGCGACAATATATGGAGGCTCGGCCTTCTCTCCTCTTGAGACCCAGCAAGAGCTTCCAACCGACTGGCAATGCATCTCCGAAATTGCAGGCATCCACAAACTTCCGCCTTTTCCTCCTACTTCCCCATTGCCCATCCAATTCATTCAAAACTCCCAACAGCTCCTCTTCCGTGTCCATCCCCACCGTCCTCCTCCTCAACTCATCGCCGTACGGATCCTCGGAATTTTCCAGAGCCACAAGATCGACGGCAACACCATTGCGGTTCAAAATCTCCAAACCCTGCTTCTCCTCCACACTAACCCTCACCTTCGGCTTCCTTCCTCTCTTCCTCTTATTCTCTCCTCCAAATCCCGCCAATTGCTGGTAGTAAACAACCTCGCGGTTCTCCGGCCGAGGCAGCGGCGGTGGCACCAGATCCGCTTCACTAAATGTAGGGTTTTCCCGGATGAATTGCTTCAGGCAGTTGATGATGCACTTATTCTCCGCGTACTCAGTGTCTCCAGTGGGAATGGGAGGGTGCTTAGGAGCGGGAAGGAGGCCGGCGATTCGGCGGCGGTGTCCGGTGGCGGCGGCGGGGGAGGAGTCCGCGGATTGGGATTTCCGGTGGCCTGAGTAGGTCTGGCGGCGGGAGCCGGCGCTCTCGTTGAAGGTGGAGCGATCGATTATGGGTTTGACGACGTCATCGGTGCTGCGGAGGTCGAAGGCGGAGGCGGAGCAGAGGGAGAGGGCGTGGAGCTCCGACTGAGAAAGGGTGCTGATGTCTATTTGAGTGAGGGAGTCCAGTTGGAGCCCCGGTGGCGGCTGAGGTAGCGGTGGATTGTTATGAACAGCCACCATTGCGGCGGCTAGCGGCGGCGCAGATGGCAGTGGCAGTGGCGGTGCGAGAACTGTATGGAGCAAGACGATGGGATGAGAGGCGTTAAAAACGGAGAGTGTCGATGTGTCCAGGTGGTGGGGCCCTCACAGAAACAATCATCAATCCAAAATTCTTGATTTTATCATTTATTGAGATTTTCTCCTATTTTTGTTGGTTTCTAATTATGTAGTAACTAGGACAGCAGATTTTTTTAATACAAAATAAAGATATTTATTTTATCTTATTTATAAATAAAAAAATATATTTATTTTATCTACTATTTCATTTTCGAAGAAGAAGAAGAAAAAAAACATTTCAAAAAGAATAAATAGAATTAAATTTGATGAAAAATAATGGTGTAGAATTTATCTTAATTATGAAAAATCACTTTTTTAAATATTATTAAATATATTACTGTAAAATACTATGTACTACATAATAAAACATGTCCACAAGGAGCTACAGTTTCTTCTCTCCATCTTCTTTTGAAGCCTAAACATAGGCGGATAAAAGAGAGAGAGCACGCAGTCACAGCCTTGAGAAATCAATCAATTGCTGCTGAGAGAAGAGGAGACCCACAAAAATCTAGAACAAAACTACGGCAAGAGCTACATTTATAGGTGAGTCCTCCGTTTTACCTCGCTCGACCCACTTCCTAATTTTCTACAAATGGTAACAATACTCACTCTAATGTTGATTTTGTTTTGTGGGTATTGGGATTTTTCTGGATTCTGTAAAAAAAATCTGTTCTTTTCTCGGGAAAATGTTAACCTGGAAAACGGACTTGTGCTTAGTGAAAACTGTGTAGATGTGTGTTTATTGGGTGCTATGTTTGGTGGTGGGGTTGTAAAAGGAGCTCTCTTGAGAGCCAGCCTTCAAGAATCGTTTGAATTGGCTCCGGTGACAGTTCCAATATTTTGAAAAGAAGGCTTGATGGTGTTCTCTTATCCATCTCAACACCATTTGTCAGTAGTAATGGAAAGTTGAAATTTCTTTTCGTTGTTATCGCTGTTATTTTTTTGTTTCTTAGATGGTTTCTCTTTAGGTATGTTAGCTAGTCATATTATGCTTAATATGTCATGAGCAAGTGGATTTCTATTTGCTATAATTAAAACGTGCCAGTGTTGCTTCTTTTACTCTTTCGATATACCATTTGAACTTTAAGACTCTCTTGTGAGAACTTCTTGATGATAGTATTCTTTTATTGCTATCTATGTGTAGAGTATTAGATGGCTATTGTACCCTGTGGACGTACATGGGTGACGCAGTGGGGAATCCAACCTCAATTTATGCCAAAGCCTTGCCATACAAACAAGTCGCGCATATCGCCACAGTGGTGAGAATCTATAAATTGCTTTTATTTCATGATTATGGTTCGAAGCGAGCAATTTTGATAACCTTTACTTTGCATCAAAACACCCAAGGGCATGTTTTAGGTTAAATTTCATTCGTAAGAAAATTCTTGTGTGCTCAAAAACAATAATGACAATGATTGCATCTTCATTTCTGCGTGTTTTTAATTTGATACGAAGCTTCCGAGAATCACTATGTAGAATAGCTAACCCATGAGTTGCATATGTTGCAAGTTATTGTAATTCTAAGTTTAGCTCGCATCATGAGTTATTTCTTAATTTTGATGATGTGTTCTCGTAATTTTGACTGTGCTTATTGTTTACTTAAAGAATTGTGCAATGAAGTGGTAATCATGCAATCCATAAGCTTGGTTTGATATGGTTATATGGGTGAAGAGGAGGATTACTTCTTTGGCAGATTCCATATGGAGAAATTCTACCGGTTAAATTTGTCTATACCCCTTGAACTGTAAAAAAATTAAACATATAGTCCTTAAACTTTTTTTTTAATGTTTACATCCCTGGACATATTAAAAGTGTGGTTTACCCTCCTACAAAATTGGTTGGAAACAATTATAAACTCATGAAATGACATTTTTGCCCTTCACTTCACTTCACTTCAAATTTCCAAATAAAAACTTCTCAAAACAAAGAAAAAATCATTATTTTGTGGTTTGATCTTCGATTAGGGTTATTTTGTGTCAGTTTCATATAATTTTCGTGTCGGATTATTAGGGTTACTTTTATCTTTGTCATTTTTAATTTTGAGTTCATTAGAGGGGGGAAACCATAATTTCTGAAATGTGTAAGGGATTTTTCTTTAGATACAGTCAATAACTACTTTTTAAGGGATAATTTTATATTTTTGGACGGTCAGGGTACCTAAGGATTTGACCCATCATTTTAAGTAACCATGCTTTATAACCACTCCTGACGATTTTTTAATGTGTTACACACAAACAAAAGTTACGTTTGTGTGTAATTGTCAGCCCTTTGATCTTCCTCTGGTGAAACTAAGCAGTTCAGGTCCCTTCCTTCCTTCCTTAAGTTAATGGATGAATCTAGTAAAAGACTTCAGGACGGAATCCTTGCATAACTAATTCTTATGGCTACACTTTTATAATTATGTATATTGCAGCAAAGGCGTTGGCCAAATGTGACAAATGACAATGTGGTTTAGTGCATCATTTAATGAAGGGCTTTGATCAGTTGCTTTGAATTTGTTTTTCCCCTTTTCTCTTGTCAAATTCAAACTTAGGCAGAAAACATATTATTTCTTTTCTATGCTTGAATGATGAGCCAAAATAATGCCCCAGTACCAGAGAGTGAGAGAATTTAATTAGGTAAAGCAAAATATACAAGTGGGAGAATGAAAAAATAATAAAGATAGGGCAAGGCAAGACTTAATGACAAATATGGTTCTAGATAGGAAGGAGTGGAGAATCCCACATAGTTTTGCTAAAGGCTATATGTAGGTTGGCCGTACATGGATTGAGACAAGGCTTTGTTGTAATTGTTGATAAGTTAACTTAACTACTGTAACCAATGGAAATATCTTTATTTTGTAAGTAATAACATCTACCTCTAAGCAAGGCTTTTTGTTCAAATTCAAATGCTTTTTTTAGTGATTCTGATGGTTTGTGAAATTGTGACTTGCTCTTGGCTTCTTTGTCTGTTATGGTTTTGTTGGTTTGTGATGCTATGCTCAGCATAGTGTCACAGATTAGTGTCACATTCTATTATATTTAAATTTAAATATTATTATTGATGTCTTTAATCTATGATTTAATTTATTTACAAATGTATCATATGGACAATTGAAAATAGCATATTGTATGCAATATATTATTCTAGTGGCTGTTCTTTTGAGAAGCTAAGAGCGTCAGGTTTACCCAGGTCAAGCATATTTACCCTCAACTCCCAGCATGCATTACGCAGAAGCGGCAGAACAGGGTTATTAACAAAATCAAGTTGTCGAAGGACAGCCCGCCTCATTGTTAGAGCTGCTAGGGTAAGTTTGTTGTACCTTTTACTTTGTGATAAAATTAATTGGGATATACCTTGTACTTTTTTTTCACTATATTGTAAATCGACTCTCTGCTTTTTTTTCTACATACAGGATTACTATGCAGTTCTTGGTGTATCAATCAGAGCCAGCAAACCAGAAATAAAAACTGGTCAGCCTGAATTTATTTTGCATTTTGGTTACCAAATAGAATTCCATGTATTTCAGAAAATACAGCGTAATGCTACCATTCTTTAACTATATTTCTTCATTTCGCAGCTTATCGAAAGCTTGCCAGGAGTTACCATCCTGATGTGAACAAGTAAGTTGAATTATTTTTAAAAAAATTTGTTTGCATGCTCAATAATTAAGCTGTCTGCCTACAAGTATTATTGCGGTCCATGTTGTATGGGATTGTTCATATTTAGGGTGTATATGAATCATTTATGTTGTTACCTCTTTATTTTCATAATATCTAGGAGTATACAAGATCAATATAAAAGAGTTCTTCTATGTAAATCTAGTAATGGTTAACTAATAGAAGAAGTTAATTACTCAAAAAGATGATTCCATCAAACTGATAATTTATATATCTATATGAGAAAAAAGAATTTCAGTGAAACCAATTAGGATATGTCACCTCATGAATTAACACTTATATCAGTCCCAATGAATTTGTGGGCGTGAAGATCCCGCCCGGATCCATCTCGGTTGTGTTTTGGCAGGAGTCTTAGTCACTAATAATTTGATTGAGACTCCTTGCTCTCTCTATCTATGTATATAAGTATTAATTATAAGAGGCTTGACTATAATTTGTTTTTATACTGAAGTATTTACTCTCCATCCATACATTCTTGTATTAATAAGAATTTATCTAATATCTTCACTTGTAAATTTTTATCCTCTACTGTACTGTCTCTATCTGAGATTCAAAGAGATTGATTCGGGTAATATTGTTAATATTAAATGGAATTTGGTTTTTAGCGTTGTCAACCTTGTGTTTATTCTCTCTTCATAGTAGTCGTAGGCCAAAATTCATGAGGAATCCAAAATTTGTCCATACAAATACCTCTGAGATTAATTGTCATATAAATTCTTGTCCGCTCAGAAAATTGACATATCTTCTTGTTCAACTAGTCATTAGCGTGACCTTCCTGATCCTCCACATATAACCCTTAGCTAGCTTACAGCTGAAATAATAAGTGATTAAGCTAGAAGCCTCTTTACTCTGGTGATACTCTAGTTTTTTTTATGTGCAGATTTTTTTTTTCCCCTTATATAGAAGCAACTTGATTGTTCGCATATAATGCTAGTTATCATCATAGTTAATTTGATCTACCCTAATGCATTGCTGACATGTGTTCTGGTCTCTGGATCAGGGACTCAGGGGCTGAGAAAAAATTCAAGGAGATTAGCAATGCGTACGAGGTAAGTCTGCGATTGTAAAAGCTGGCATCTTTCTTCTTCATGGCTATTTTGGCTTGCAATATTAGCTGTTATGATGATTCATGCATGTTTTGGTACAGGTTTTGTCTGATGAAAAGAAACGTTCTGTATATGACAAATATGGAGAAGATGGGCTTAAAGGTGGCAGCTACACAGACAGTGGGGTTAGTTACTTTCTGTTAAATAAACAAAACTACTGAATCACCTTGTTTTTCTTGTATTTGTCATGTCACCTATTTCAATTACTGGGTCCAATTTTCTTATTTAAGCCGTCCCTTGTGACAGAATTTCAACAGTCCATTCGATGTATTTGATTCTCTATTTAACAACATGAACATGAGAAGTGAAGACTCCTGGGGTGCGGGTGCAGATGGTGAAGACTCCTGGAGTGAGGGTGTGGATGGTGAAGACATGATATATTTTCTCAAACTGAGTTTCAAAGAAGCTGTTTTTGGAGTAGAAAAGGAAATTGAAATAAGCAGGCTCGATGGCTGCCGCACCTGCAAAGGCTCAGGTGCCAAGCCTGGGAGCAGGCCTTCCAGATGTAACAAATGTGGTGGCCAAGGCCAAGTTCTTTCATCAACAAAGACACCATTTGGCATCTTCCAGCAGGTAATGACCTGTCCTGGTTGCGGAGGCTACGGGATTAAGTCCACTCCTTGCAAGACTTGCAGTGGGGATGGTCGGGAAAAGACATTCAAGAAAATCACTCTGAAGGTCCCTGCTGGGGTTGACAGTGGTAGTAGGTTGAGAGTCCGATCAGAAGGTAATGCTGGAAGGAGTGGAGGATCACGCGGAGACCTTTTCGTAGATATTGATGTTCATCCAGACTCTGTACTGAAGCGCCGAGATACAAATATTCTCTACACTTGCAAGGTCTCATATGTTGATGCCATCTTGGGGACAGTACGAACGGTTCCAACAATTGATGGAATGGTTGATCTGAAAATACCAGCCGGCACACAACCTGAAACGGTACTGGTGATGAGTAAGAAAGGCGTGCCAGTGCTGAACAAGCGCAACATGAGAGGAGATCAGTTGGTGAAAGTGCAAGTTGAAATCCCAAAACAGGTGAAAGATGATGAAAAGAAGCTTGTTGAAGAAATTGCCAATCTAAGCAAAGCCAAACTACCAACAGTATGAGATAGTTTGGAGACAGTGAGTGCCCTGTGCTTGTTAATTACATTCATATGCAGAAACAAAGCTGTTGTGTTGGGGGTACCATGCATTGAAGTCTTATAGAAACTTGTACACATTGCTTTTATATAGCATAACATGGTAGAAGATAGAATAGAGAAAATGCTTGGGAAATTTTTGGTGTCATGTCTACTCTTTTTCCTTGATGGTGTGAAGTAGAGATCAAATAATGAACTTCACCAAGACACCAACCCATTTAATATTCTTTGTTGCTCTAAATTTGTTTAGAGCTACCAATTTGGGTTTTGAGTTTCATATCGAATTTTGGGTTTTGCACGTAAAATGTGTGGGTCTGTTCAATTTGACTTGAAATTTGATTGTTCGTATTATATGCAAGCCATTAAAATATGGATTGGATTTCGAGTGCATGTGGGCTCGGGTCCAAGTTGATAGTTTAAAAGATATTGTACCTCTAGTTGATGATGCACAAAATATCATAAATATCTCAATAGTTGAGAAACCAACGCCTATATTAGACATGGAAACAAAGTCAGCCCATCATACAAAGAAATACAAGTGATTTTGGACAGGAAGGGTTTTCACCGCCTCATCAACTATTGATTAGAATTTTCTCAATTTTTCTTAAATTGATACTATGCATGGGTCATACAGTTTGTCGCAGATAAATAATGTCGCGTTAGCGAGCCATGTTCATCCCCAACCAACGACGACGTTGATTTGTGATGAACATGTAATGTTAATGGGTTTCATTGATTTGTGTTGGGCCCTCGTCGTTGATATTTTACGATATCTTGTGCATTCACGAATACGTGGTCCTCGCTACACTTGGTCGCCAATGAACAACATTGTCAGTTTTTTTGGCTTTGATCAATTTTGTCCCTAGTGGTATAACTCTTAGCCCCTTGAGCCCAATCAAGACGATCCATCAACCTGTGATGTTCTATTAGTAACCTCCCGAGCGTGCTATGCTCTATTTGTAACTACTCAACACCTCATAGTGCATGCCTCCTTGTAGCTCCGCTCTATGCTCCAATATTGTGACATCAACTTGACCATGTTATCATGGCTCACCATGATATCACTTTCGACCAATTATGCAACACCACATTGCCTTCTCCACACATTTTTTTTTAGTGTAAATACTCTCTACCTCCGCCCAACAAGTAAGCAATATTCTGGTTTTCATTTGTCCAATGTGATGAAATTCGACACACATTCCTTTAGATTTGCTTAAAAAGATGTATTCCCCTTGTGATTCATGTCTATATTTAGAGCTCTGAACAAATCAAACCTATTAAAATATTTAGTGTTCTAAAAATTCAAACTATTTAGCACATTTTCAATGTCACAAAAGTTATCAAGTTTAGTTTTTTTTTTTCTTTCTTTTTATCTCTACTACTTTGGTTGTAAATCGTTACGGAAACAACTAAATGAGAAGTTGAGAGAAACCCGATATTCATTTTGAGACGAAAAAATAAAAATAAAAGTATTAGTTAAAAAAGAGAGCATGAAGTGGGCTGAAAATTACTAGGTAATAGCCTTATGGCCTTTAAGTTTGTATTCACCAAATAAAAGGTCTGAATCCTTAGGTGGGCCCACAAAAAAAGAAAAAAGAAAGAAGAGAAAGGAAACGGAAATAAATAAACGAGAAGTTGAAGAAGATCTGCAACACTGCAACTCAGAGAAACGTAGTGGCACTGCTCCCATTGACACACACACACAGATATGGAAAACGACGATGTTGAGATGGCTCCCGGAGAAGAAAACGTCGATAATACGAACAGCGAATCTGTAATGCCCCTTATTCTCTCTCTTTCTGTGTCGCAATTCATATACATTTGTGAATGTTTACAATCTCAAACCCTAACCATTTTTGGGTTTACTCCAACTGTGATGACTGCAGGAACTGGATGACATGAAGAAGCGATTGAAGGAGATGGAGGACGAAGCTGCTGCTCTCCGCGAGATGCAGGCCAAGGTCGAGAAGGAAATGGGTTCTGTTCAAGGTTTCTCCTTCTCCTTTCTTTGTTTCATAAATATAACTCAATTCTTTTGCCATGAATTGTCTTCGAAATTACAATTTGTGATGAATGTTTGGTTCTACATTTGAATTTTCAGCTTTGTTTTATTCTTTTTTCTTGTGTACACCAGTTTCTCGTGTAATGGGATAGTGTGTTTTGGGTAATGAGGTTAGTTAGACACTTAGACTAGAGTATGGAGCACCCCCTAGAGAAGTTCCAATGGCTTGGTATTATATGAAATCGGCAAAATGCAATGGATGGAAAACGAATGAGTGTAATTTGTAGATATAAGGGGCTGTAATTGTGATTGAAGAACAAGTGTGTTCTTCTCAATCTCTTGTATGGAAGCTGTCTGTTTGCACTATGACATTGCAATATTTGAATATTGTGATCGTTAGTAGGGTTTAAAAATCCTATATGAAAATGGATATCCTTACATTAGCTTTTCATGTAAGACTCATATTATGCTTCATGTGAATGTAAATGCTTTATTGTTACTGTCCTATCTATGTGCCTTTGATGTTTATCTGTATATAGCTCCCCCCTCCCCCTCCCTCTTCTGGCTCTTATTGGTTCTTGCGTGCATCTAGATCCTGCTTCTGCAGCTGCAAGTCAGGCAAGTAGAGAGGAAGTAGATTCCAGATCAGTGTTTGTTGGCAATGTGAGACCTCTTTTCATTACATATATAACTTTATTTTATGTTCCTTATGATACTCCTATGCATGATGTGTACATCAAGGGACAGCAAATTCTTTTTTGACCTCTAAATTAAATTTCAACACTGATACTTTGTTAATAAATTCACACACATGTATATTCATTTCCTCAAATGGTAATCAGTGACACTTTAGCTGCAAATTTGCTCTTAATCAGTGCTTGAAATATATTTAAGAGGAGGAAATAATTCTGTCATCTAGGATTCATCTATAAGTTCTATTTAACTAGGGGATTTGTTACATTTTTCAGTTTTCAATGGCTGTATAGAGCAAATGGGTTATATATGTTAGGAAAGATGTAAGTTAGAGTTGTTTCCTAAGTTTAGAATTCAGAAATAAGAGATAATAATTAAGGATGAGAAAAGATAGATGGCTAGTAAAATGATGCCTAAGATTAAGAAGGAATTATTGAGCAGAATTTATGCTTGGTTCAATCTTTGGCTGTCACGAAAGATTTGAAGTGATATTAATATATAATGGTTTGCTTGGTGAAGTAATTAAGAAGGATTTATTTAGCCTCTTGGCCTTTGCCTGGTATAATTGTTCGCATTTCCAGCTTAAATGTTTTTTTCCTTGTGCTTTTCTGGCCTTGGATCAATGTTTTATCTGCCTGCTTTCACTGTATTTGGGTTGTTAATAACATCTTCCGGGAGGGTCATGATACAATTATGCAAGTATGTACTGCATCAAGCTTTGATCGTACTCAAATTATTTTTAAACCAAACTTCATTTGACATATATATTTATGTTGTTTTTAGTCTGTAGCTTTCAAGAGTGGAGGAATAGAAGTACCACTTCTTTCTTTGGTAGTTAGATCATTTTTAGGTTGCGGTTTCAATGTGTTGATCTTTATCCTTCCTGCTTCTGCTCTATGTTTACAACAATGAGAGGCTAGGTTTCATTCTTCAAACTATGTGGTTGGCTGATACTTGGTTTGGGTGTAAAAATCCTTGTTATAATATGCATTGGCTAGGTAAAGGAAAGAATAGCAAGGCTTGTCAATTTTCATGTTAAGGCCACTTGATGAATGTCTTGTATGTTAGACCTTTCCTATGTGGGAGTAGCTACTTTATTGTTGATATAGGACTTAATGTTTGAAGTAACTCCTCTACCAAGGAAACTTGAAGAAGATGATTTTAGTGTTTTATTGGATATTTTCCTATTTGGCTGTAAATCAGTTGGTCTATTGGGCCAGCTTCTTGTATCCAAAGGTACATATATAATCCTACCGGGCATAAATTTGGCTTACAGGTGGATTACTCATGTACCCCTGAAGAAGTGCAGCAGCATTTTCAATCGTGTGGGACGGTTAATAGAGTTACTATCCGGACTGACAAATATGGCCAACCAAAGGGTTATGCTTATGTTGAATTCCTTGAAACAGAGGCTGTTCAAGAGGCTCTTGCTCTAAGTGAATCTGAATTGCATGGTCGCCAGCTGAAGGTTAAAGAAATCATTTGTCCTTTCTTTTTTCAATGGAAAGTTATACCCTGAATAGCCTAGTGCACTGAGGTTGGTTACATCTCAAAAGATACAGGATCGTCCTTGACCCAATGGAGAATATTTGTGATCGTGCAGGTGACAGCTAAGAGGACAAATGTTCCGGGGATGAAACAGCTACGAGGTCGTCGTGGTCCCAACCCCTACATGGGAGGGTTCCGAGGCAGAAGCCCATATGTTCCTCCCTATTTCTACTCGCCTTATGGATATGGGTATGTATAGTTCTTGTATATTGGACATCCTTATTGAAACTCTGATCTAATGTATACACTTCAAAATGTGTACGGCATTGATGAATCTTTAAATCGATCTCAATTGCAGGAAGGTTCCTAGGTTCAGGATGTCCATGCGGTATAGCCCTTACTATTGAGAGAGGAATATATATCTATCGAGAGGAGAGGGAAGAGGGATGAACCTTGTGATTTTGTCATACTCGAGGGGCTCCCGAGGCTCAATTATATGAGAAAAAAATATATTAATATACATCATGTTTTCCAATTTTTCTTTTGTTCTATCTTTATTATGCTTATTTTCTCTTATGTTATGCTTAATAGAGGACTCTTCTCAAAAGGAATTTGGTCTTATGAAGCTTATCTTGTTTGTTTGGACTTCAATTCAGATATATAATCAAACCAGAACTTTGTTACATGCTCGTTCTTAGAAAGATGTTGCTAGTAGACAAGTATACTTGGTAGCTCTTCTACTTATAGTCTTTAGAATTTAAATAGTCCCCATTATCATATAAACTTTTTTTTCCGTCCAACCGGTTCGTACTTTTGAGTCGTTTCGACACACTACAATTAATCATAATTCAAAAATAAATTACTGTTAAAACTCATCTTTAGAAAGAGTTTGTTTGAATGGAAATCCAACCAATTGCTCTTTTTCATACCATACTTTGTAATGGTCCGTATAGCCCCCGCCAAAATGGCCATTTCCACTTATGCACATTACATATACATACACCTCCTCTTCCCATTAATCATGGTTTCCCATCCACCAGCATCCCGATTTCAATCCATCGCAACAAACTCAATTTTCTTATTTTTTTTATTAAACATATTTTTAACAAAAAGGTTTCGAAGAAAAAAACACAGAATATACACATCCAAGAAAACGACAACGTACGGGTCTGAACAAAACACTTATCCCCTTCCCCTCGGCCCATTCCATTTCCATACCAACCCATATCTACATACGTACACTCCTCCGGTCCCACACTCACACCAGCGTCGTACACGCCGACGTCTTTGGGTCCCACATCGCCGGCAACAAGAACTTCCTTCCGTTCACCCCATGCGCGTTGTAGCTCGCTCCCGTGGCTTTATCCACTAGCGTCGTGCCCGGATAGCCCGGATAAGATCCGGACCCGAAAATCCCGGTGCAAGCCGACACCGCCTCAAGTGGAGCCGTTGCCGGACCCTGAAAGTACCCGTTGTTGAACGGGTTGGTCACGGTGTTGGCCAGAACCGTAGCCAGATTAATAATCATTCCGTCGATTCCAACGTCACCGTTAGGCGCCACCAAGGGCGGCGACTGCGGGCCGTAAATGGGCTGGTGGAACGGCCACGCGCACATGCCGGGGCACTGGGTCTCCGCGTTACCCACCCAAACGTAGGGAACCCGGGTCTTCCCATCATGCCCACGGATTGACCCGTGGGTTCCGCATCGGCTCCTGCAAAATACCTCGACGCGGACGTCTTTCGCCGGT